>JAMZAV010009910.1:0-23455 GCA_024449915.1 Sweltsa coloradensis
AGGAAAAAAAAAAAAAAAAACAAAAAAAACACAAAAAAACTTGAGTAAATTTTTAGGGGTCAGTTAAATTGAAGTCCGCTTCGCTCGCTACGCTCATCCAATAATGTTTGCAACGTTTTGAACAGAACGTTAATTGTTTCCCCCATTTTCTGCAAAAAAAAAAAAAACAAGAAAATACTACTAATAATAAAATTATTAACCACAATGTAAGAAGCGGGAAACAAAACATATCTTATGATTGCAAAATGAATTGAATTCGATAGTTTCTAGCACTGCTTATCTTCATCTTGACATGGATGCCACCATTCCACTTTTGTCTCCACGTTTCCTTCATTCGTAATTCAATAATAAGTCGCTCAAGACAAACGCAGTACCAGGTTACATTTTTTTAGTTTTTATTCGATGTTTTATTAATTGCCTGCTCGTATATTCAGAATAATGAATAATATAATAGTGTCCTAATAATATGTGTTATAAGATAATCATATTCTATTGGGAATGAGAGATTAAAGACGTGCAGTATAATAAAATACCGTAGACAATCGCGAAGTGATTGTGTTTGAAACAACTAACAAGCTACAATTCACTCATGTAACTTCGTGCGGGGTCTATGCGCAGTGGGACCCGCTCAGTCAGTCAGCGAGTGCACAGCGTAACACGTATATCGGCTCAAAAATCATGATTGGAATATCGCTAGTCCTGCCTTTTGAGTCCGGTAAAGCATGCTCTCTCTCTCTCTACGTAAATTCCCACGGGTTAAAACAGCACTCTTAAGTAAAATTTTAAATTCAAAAACATTTCTAAAACTAGATTTTTTTCTGAATTTTTTTAACTTTTTGCATTTTTTGTACCTCAAATAATAGTAATACTAGAGATTTATTAAATTTCTGGGAAAAAGCGAATTTTATGAATTTTTCCCATTTTTAGCCTTTTTTCGCAGATTTGCATTTTCAATCTTCTCTTAAAAAATCACCTTTTGTCCCATTGGCATAGGGGAAAAAATCTATTTTTTTTATTAAATAAAAAAAATTAAAAAATGGGTCAAATTTAAAAAACTCTCATAAACCCGGATTCAATTTTTAAAGTTGACCCTCACGTTTGTGAGTACATGGTCTGAAAGGGCTAGGGAATTAAGAATGCGCAGATGTCGAAGAGTACATGAGCTTGGCCCTTCTTTCAGATCTCATTACTTTTTCAGTTCCATTGTGTTGCATTTGTATACCCGTGGCTGGTTCTAACAAGCATGGGCCCCTCCTCCCCATATCCCCTAGGCTAGAGTGGAGCATTATGACCCAACGGTTGAGGCGCCCTTAATACAAACAAGGAAGCTTCGTAAATGCTGTTTCAGGCGCGTTGTTGGATGAGCGTAATTGGTGCATTGAGGTGCTATGTGATATGCAGATGGTATTTAAATCGATTTTGTTTTCCCATTGCTATGGGCTGCGAGACACGCTTGGTAATATTGTTTTAAATTTTACGACGACGATATGAGGATCAGGGGCGCACGATATATTAACACTACACTTCAATCGAATAAAGCATGTAGGTGTTATACAAACACAAAAATTGCAATTTTCATGAGAAATAATTTTTTGATTGCGCTCAAATTTCGCACGAATATATGTATTCATAAAATAAGGTTCTGTGAAACAATCATTGCAATCGGATAAAGAATGTAGGTGAAGTCGAAGAAATGTTTTTAAAAACGAAAAAAGCGTAAAATGCGATTTTCATGAAATTTTTTTTGATTGCGCTCAAATTTCACACGAATATATAAATCATAATATTATGGTTCTGGAAAAATCATTACAATCGGATAAAGCATGTAGGTATTATAGTCATAAAAATGTTTTAAAAATCGAACAAAATCGTAAAATTGCGATTTTCATGGGAAATAATTTTTTGATTGCGCTAAAAAACGTGGCAGTTCTAAGTTCAGAGATTTCGAAGGCCTCCAGAAAATTTCATCCCAATTGGAGTATCGGTTTAGCCGGAATCGTGTTAACAGACAAACAAAAATACAAACAGAAAGAAAGAAAGAAAACTGAAAAAACATTCCTGATTTTTTTCTCCAATGTAGTGAAATGAAATCTTTGCTTTGCTCGCTACGCTCATCCAGCAAATGAACCAAACAAATTAGAATAAATTTTATTAAGGTGTATTAATTGCTATGGTAATAACAATTAACAATAGAATGTAAAATATCTCAAAGTTCAAAAACATGCTTTTTGTATGCATTGTAAGTGATTGTAGTCAAATTTCTATAGTTCCATTTGTTTATTATATACCTGTACCCACACATAACAAAAACTTGTAAAAATACAGCCATACCTTACACACTGAAAAGAAATGAGATCTAAAAAAAGGGCCAAGCTCATCTACCCTTCCACATTTGCGCATTCTTAATTCATAAACGTACAGTGTCCCGTATCAACATCCTTGAAAAGCTTGGCAAAATAGAATTTGCAACCACAGATAACAGATTACACTCTTGCAACTATTAATTTAAACGTAATAGTTCATCCAAATTCTACTTTTCTAATAAATTTAAACGTAATAGTCATGCAAATTCTATTTTGCCAAGCTTTTCAAGGATGTTTTTACGGGACACTGTACGCGCACTGTATGCGCAAATGGAAGGGTAGATGAGCTTGGCCCTTTTTTTAGATCTCATTTCTTTGGAGTGTGTGAGGTTTGGCTGTATTTTTACAATTTTTTTTATGTGTGGGATCTCATTACTTTTTCAATTTCCATTGCAAAATTATTTTGTTAAAATATAATAATTTTATCAAAGTCGATTAAATTGCTTATGGTATTCCCAATTAACAATAGAATGAAAAAATATAGTGGTCTAAAGACTTGCTTTTTGTAAACAATGTAGGCGATTATTGTCACGTAACTAAAGTTACTTGTTGATTGTATGCCTGTATAAGGCTTAGTTTAAAACCTTTATTTGGAAGCCTTCCAGCAATTTTTTTAAACTTTTTCTTTCAAAGGGAATTACATCACTATTACCTTAATGTCCATGTAAAATATGAACGTTGTAGCCCCACCCGTTTGGTCAGAATCGCTGGGCAATTGAAACTGACGAATTAGATAGTAGTAGTAGTAGTAGCCAGTAGAAACTAACATCCTTAAAGTGATTTTGAGCATGTTTCAAGTCATTTTTTCACCAAGAAGGAATGCTCGTACCCCAACCAAATTTGGCATGTGTTGTCGGACACCTAAATCCCCTCGATTTTGATAGTTTTCAAGTTCACATCACGTTTCATGACGGCTGGGTGACACCTCAAAATCACCCCAACTCTGCTTGCTGTATAAGGTGCCTGAGTGTGTAGCGCACCGCGCCTGGCTGCGGTGCCACAACGGGCACCTAGAAAAGTCATATTAAAACTTTTTTTCACGCCTTCCAGCTAAATTTTGCAACTTTTTCTTTCAAAAGGCACTATAGTCCAGTTTAGAATCGCATTTCCGTTCGCATTTTGCTGAGACAAAATTTTATGATTGATTATTGTTTAGGGGTAACTTAAGTAGATGAGAACTTGCGAGTTTACATTTTTTCTTAGTTGGGTTCTTGGACCCAAATTTGGGTTTTGTGATTTTTATACTTTTGGCAATAACTTCTTTAAATGGGTTTTATCGAAAAATGTCAAATTGCATTTTTCCTTGTAAATTCATTTGCAATAAGATAACATTGGTTCAATTTGTGTTTTGTAGAAATGTACAGTCAGTACCAAAAATTCAGAACCATGTGTTTATTTTACAAACCACGACCTGTACCGTCTTACGAACTTTTTTTGTGAATTGATCATTTGCAATCGTAATTTCTTAAATTGAATTACGTATCTATTAAGTGGCCTAGCGTTTTTGTATCTCTTAAACTAAGGATTTTAATGTTGCCGATTTTATGCTGTCAAATCGAGTTTGCAATGTTGTTTTAGAAGGTTGATGTAGTTCAAGGTGGCGGTGGTTCTTTAGTAGATTAGAGTTTTAATTGAATCATGGTTAAATTAAAAATATATTTGCCCATTTTTAGAAGAATACTCAACTTCACACCTAATACAACTTAAATATTCCACTCCTAGGCTTGTGAGATGTAAGTTTATAGGTACTAACTATGTGGCAGATATGGGTAGCATTAAAATAATGCACATCATTCCGTATTATTCGTTTTATTCTGATGAATAATTGAAAACACTTTTAGCAGCTGTTCATAAACATACTAGGGAAACGCCAAAGTCGTTGTTAAACGAGTGAGTGAGCCATGTGTTGAGTACCCGATTACATTACTTTTCTTCCCCCTACCTTAGGCCTACCTAGCCTATCATAGGCTAGAGAGGCGCATTATGACCTTACAGTTGACGCGCCCGTCCCCGTATACCAACTAAACTTTAAAAAACTATTTTTTTATACGAATATAATAATCAAACCTAAACGCAAATGTGCCCGGGTACTCACAACATGACTCGCTCACACCTCTAACTACTACTTTGGCGTTCCCTAGTCTAGTTGGCTAAGGCGCCCTTGTAGCCGATATGTGGGAGACGTGGGTTCAATGGTCGGGGAAGATTTTGTAATTTCTAGATTGTATTTCAAAATAATTAAACATGTTTTGAAATGCATATAACGCAGGGTAGTCCATCATCTGTGGCAATAGGGCCAACTATGGTAAACATAGCCAGTACGAAATACGTGAAAATATTGCAAGGTTTACTCAATCTACGAGCGGAATTTGGGGGTACCTTGACGTCCAACATTCGACTGACCTTGCATGGGCACGGCATTTCACGGCCAGGCGAAAAACAAACAAAAAAATCTTTTCAAAATCTAAAACATTGTCGTTAAAATAATTTCTAAACATTGGAAGTCTATTTCTCAGTTTATCATTTCTTGTAGGTTTAAATCGCAATGAATCTTGCTGATTTTGTTAGCAGTTCTCAATAAACTCGTACCGGATGTCCGTTTAAAATTTCAGCGCAATCTGTTCAGCGATTCGGCTGATTTTCAACGTACACACACACACACACACACCACGCACGCACGCAGAAAAACCATCAGGGCCGTTAAGTCGAATGGAAATCACTACGTTCGCTACGCTCACTCGTTCATTATTTCTAAGTAACGTCGCAAATTCTTTTTTCACTTGCGTTGGTGGATGAGCATTTCGGCAAAAGAATCATAATAGCATATTATGTTATTGGCATTGCTATTGAATGTTAAATGATGTTTGGAATCTTGTACTCACTATCATTAAATGTGTCTCTATGGTAAGGCATAAATAAATAAATAAATCCGTATTTAGAGTCTACCCACCCAGTCACACAACTGAGTTTCAGTAGGGGGCAGTAAACTAAAGTGACCGAGCCAACACCGTAGGCCCCGACGCTGTCGACGAGTGAACGATAACCAACCAAAGATCGATATTTTAAATAGGAAATAAAGCAATCAGTGGTATGGACGGTGCGAACACCCGCATATATCAACGCCAGAATCAATAAGGCCGATTTAGAACAACTTTAAATTATTATGTGCCTCGTTGCTTAAAGTTACCGTTTACAAATTCCTAAGACAAGAACTGATGGACTTAAAGGGTGTGTTTAACCGCTAAACTCTAAAAAATATATTTCATTCAGTCAATAACTAGTAATGAATTAAGCAACTAACAGAAAAATGATAGGGGTCACTATGACCTCCCAAAAAATTGTCAAACATGACATTTTTCGAGCTAGGTTCCATCGGCAAAAATCTCCCATAAGAAATAACATGGGGACGATCTTTATGCCCCGTGACCTTGAACGATTATGATCTAAAAAAATATTGGCCAATATTGACGTACTCTACAGCCTTTTCTGTAAATTCTCTATATTTTGTTTTGTAATTTGGGTAAGTAGTTCGGTCAAAATATGCTGATTACCAAGATGGTGTGTGATTTTGGAATGCATATTTTGGCACAGTTTCAAGACACGATGTAAAGAATGGGCATTTTAGATTGGTACTTTGCTCTAGTATCTATGTGGACAAAAAAAGAAGCAGGTTAAAGCCGACTTAAGAAATTTCCAAATACAACCAATTTTCGCAAATTTCTGGTTAAAAAATTGAAAAATTCGTTTTAAATCACAGTTACAAGACATAATTTTTTAAACGATCATTTTAGGGTAGTATTATGCTGTAGATCTCCACTGAAAATCAGTTATATAACTGAGTGGGTAGACTCTAAATACAATTTATTTATTTATTTATTTATTTATTTATTTATGGTGAAAAAAATATTTTTTGAGTTAATAGCCCCTTTAAGTCCAAATCAGAATGGAATCGAACCCTGGACCTTGTGCATTTTAAGCAGGTAGTTTGACCACATGACCAACGAGTCACACATATTCACACACATTTACACACACACACATACACATATTCTTATCAACAATGGAAGCATGTACAAGAGTTAAAATTTCCAACTAATCTATTGTTTATTTTTGTTTTGCAACAAAATTGTATGTTGCACAAAAACCTTTTCTATTTCCGGTTTTTCACCCGCTAATCTTAAAAATTCCATTTAAAGTAACTATTTATGAATATACAAAGAAACAGAAAAATACGGTGTTCATCCTAACACCAAAAAAATTGGCAAACCTAAAACTTTCGAGTTAGTAAATTTTCGAGCATCGGCCAAAAACTCCCATGAGAAATAACATGGGGACGATATTTATGCGCAGAATTTTAGTCCAAAAAATGATGGCCATCATTGACGTACTTAACAACCTTTGTTGTTAATCCTCTACAATTTGTTTATGTAATTTGAGAAAGTGGTTTGGTCAAAATATGCTGATTACCAAGAAAAAGTGTTACTTTGGAAGTTATATTTTTGCGTGTTTACAGTGTATATTTGTGCACAGTTTCAAGACACAAATTTTCGGATCAAAAAACAAAAAAACTTTAAAAAATCTAAAATCACAGTTACAAGATATTATATTTTAAACGGTCATTTAATTGTAGTATTAATACACCCAAATACAAAATAATTTAAAAAACGGCAGCCAAGCTCTCCTTCAAAATTCTTCGGCTGCGAATGCTGTAAGATATCGAAGTTTAGCCATGCATTTCATTCTTTCTCCCTAGTTTCGCATTGAAAAGAAGTAAGATCATTTCGCCTGTTGACGAGCGCCAAGCCAACCATTTTCGTGGTAAAAAAAGTCAAAATTTTAAACTCAAAATCGTAAAAAAATAAAAAATGACTTGGCCATTGACTTTTTGGAGTTCTCATAATGAACCAAATTCAATGGCCAAATAATTTTTTTTTATGATTTTGATTTTAAAATTTAGACTTTTTTTGACACGAATCTGGTTGGCTTGGCGCTCGTCAACAGGCGACATGATCTTACTTCTTTTCAATGCGAAACTAGGGAGAAAGAATGAAATGCTCGGCTAAACTTCTATATCTTACAGCATACGCAGCCGAAGAATTTTGAAGGAGAGCTTGGCTGCCTTTTTTTTTTTTTTTTACAATTTTTTGTATTTGGGGGCGATAATACTTTATTTTGCTGTTTAGTGGTTACCCAAATGTATGATTTAGGGTTCCCGCTCGATTTTCGTGATGGAGCAACGCCGCATATTCCAAATAGTAAAATACGATTTTAGATTGATAATTTTTTTAGGTGTCACTTTTCTACCCCTTGCAGAGGGTAAGGGTGGAGGGGGTTGTGACTATTTTAATTAAAATTTGATTTTTTCTGTGAAATGAATGAAACTTTGATATTTTACTAAAACACATTGCCGAGTTTGAAAAAAAATACAAAAAGTAAAATTTGTGCCGCCATCTTGGAAAAATAATCACTTTTTAGACATGTTATCAAATAGTGAGAAATTCATAATGCTGATGAAAATATGTGAAAATATATGAAAAAACATGAAATGTTAAGTTTCCTTAAAGTAAAACATTAAAAATTTTACAAATCGGTTGATAATTGCTCGTTCCACAAACATTTGATTGAAGGCACCTGTTGCTTAGCTAATTAGGTTATTGTTAAAAGTCGCCTGCCACATACCGATTTCGGATTGGAGAGTTTGCAAATTAATTCCTATAGACCAAACATTTGTTGATATTCTTAAATAAGCCTGCAGTTATCCAAACTGTATTTTTTTACAAGTAAAACTAAGGTTTCTAGTTTTTACCGTTTTTTTCTCTTTCAAAATTGTGTTTTCTTTTAAAAAACATTTTTCGAAAGCTATGTAGGTAGCATTTTTTAGATAAAACTTTGTACTGCATTTTTAATGTAGGGTTTTCTACAACGTTTTTACCCACACAGCACACGATATTGACGGGATATCCCATTTTGGATTTCAAAGTGAAATTAACATCCACGATATTGCAGAAATATACTAGGTATATCCTCAAAACGATATACTGCATTGGAGCTTAAAGTATGTTCAGAGGATATTCATAGCATTGGCATGTACATCCACAGCATATCCCAACAACGTTTCATACACGTGTATAAAAAACTAATTTCTCTATTCATGGATATTTGCAAATAACCATATTAAGATACGTAGAATATGCTTTTAAAATACCACATTACTAATCATCTCGCCGCAATTGAGTATATAATCTGTATATTGAGCAAACATCACATAGTCATACACAGATGACATAGTATGTCACATGTATATCCTGCGTATATTCTACATAAACCAACATCCAGTCTACTCCGTTCGAAAGTTCATACTCTGTATATTGAGCAAACATGCCATGGACATACACCGATTATATGGTAGCCTATGTCCCATGAATATCCTTCATATGTTCAATATAGACCAACATTCAGGCAAACTCCTTTTCAAAAGTACAAATCCTGTATATTGAGCAAACATGCCATGAACATACACCAATTATATGGTATGTCCATGTATATCCTATGTATTATGTTCAATATAAACCAACGTTCAGTCAACTCCGTTCTTAAATATATACGTGATATTGAGCAAACATCCATAATACACCGATTATATGGTATGTCCCATGTACATCCAACGTATATTCTACATAAACCCACATTCAGTCTACTCCTTTGTAGTATATATTCTAAATATACAGTGTGCATGCCATGAACATACACATATTCACCTATTGTGGTTTTCAAACGCGTCTAGCGGCGTTGTGTAGAAGCTAGTACATAATTTCTATTAAAAACCTTGAATCTTACATAATTGATCATTAAGAAGTATTTGCTTACACTCAAATTATGCATCATGTATGCGCACATACTTTAAATTGATAAGAAAGTGAAACATTTTGCAAATACAATCTCTACACGTGCGCAACCAAGTTAGCATTCCGCCATGGCTCCGGAGCTTGCTTTATTCATATTCTCGGGTAATTTCTGTTGAGAGTATAAAACTTTCAGGTCGAGGCTCTTCCATTGCACTTTGGTGGAGCTGAAATCTAACCTTTACCAACTTAAATATTGGATTGCTCAGGATGTGCGCTGTTTAATGACGTTACTTAATTACTTCTTACCAAACATTTTCGAATTTTCACCAGTTGATGGTCGGCATATTATGTGAATCGTGGATATATTCTTATATTGTCCGTACATCAAATGAACATTTATGTAATATTCCCGCACATCCTGTGAATGTCCATTAAATTATATATGATTTTTAATTACATATCCATCGGTCGTGCTGTTACCTACAATTTACCTACAATATACCTACAATATAATGCACGTATTTGTATACCTATGGATGTCGTACGAATGTACCAAGGATATTCACGAAATGCACGTATGAATCGTGGATATAGTCGTATATTGTTCGTACATTGAAGGATATCCAGAATGATGTACATAGTAGGTCTACGGGACGTACCACGCACATCAAATAAACGCCAATGATGTATTCCCGTACATCCACTGTACATCCTGTGGATGTGCATAGAATTTGTATTTTTTAAAAAATATATCCCTCGATTGTTTTTAGATACCAACAATGTACCTACTATGTAATATGTATATCTATATACCTATGGATGTTGAATGATGTACCAAGGATATTCCCAAAAATTGCACGTACGAAACGTGGGTATTGATGGTACATTCAGAGAATATTCAGTAGAATATAACTGGGAGGTCCACAGTAGATGAATATCGTGACATGTGCACATTTGCCGGATATGCCATTGACATAAAAGCTGGTATATAGTATATCCCTGGAATATACACATTTTATTCATGGATATTCATAGGATATTCGTGGGATATGTGTGTGCTGTGTGGGTAGTTGCGTTGACGGATGAGCCAATTTGGTTTATTAAGTTGATCCATATTTAAAACTGTTGGATGCACTCGAGCAACGAGACTTTGACGCAGAATGCAGAGGTTAAGTCAGGGTCACTTGCATTGACGAAGCTCTATCGTTTTTATTCGTTGTCTTATCGCCATCGGGTTGTGGTTTGCATTTAAATGTTAAATAAGAATGTGTGTATGGCGCAATCGGAGCACATTGCTTAGTTTTTTTTAGTAACTGACCGTATAATTATCTCACTAAACATGTAATTTGTAGTAACTACCCAAGTTTGCAAAGGGCTTTTTTTTTTAATGTTGAAATGTGCTCTAATCGCACCATGCGATCATCCTTTATAAACAACATCCCAAAATTCAATTGATTGCGTGAAAATTGGAGGTCGTAAAGTGATCCAGACTGTATGTAAAATTAGCTGAATTTGCCGATCAAGCGAATTTCTAAATATGCATTTAAATGTAGAATGTTGAAAAATTGTATAATACTATTTTAATTTTCAAGATGGTACTTTTTCATACTTATTTAAGTAATCCGTCTGAGCCCGGGGAAGGATTGGCCTAGAGAATGAAAAAGTAGTAGCTAGTAAGAGCGGAATATATTACTCTCCGAAACTAGAGGCGAGCTCTGACAATCGTCGTTGGGCACCTCGTTGCCTTCCCTTGACGACCTCCCTGACGACGATAACAATACACAACGAACGATGACGATGAAAAAGACGACGACCGCGACGTGAGAACCCCATTTCCTACCCGTACCCGTGGCTGGTGTGCATGTGCCTCCCCTCCCCAAATCCCCTAGGCTAGAGTGGTGCATTATGATCTAACGGTTGCGCCCCCTTACCCAAAAAACCAAAAATACGCTAATACTATTATTAGATACATATATGATAACGGTTCAATGGAAATTTTATAATTTATAGTACCACTCTTTAAAGTTGACATTCACCCACTTTCAGTATTGCAACGTCCCGTCGCTCATTTCACAGCGTGACTGCCACGCACATTTCACTAGTTCCATCCCCCCTTCAAGTGCCCGTAGAAGATTGTTACTGGCACCTAGTGATTACTTTCCAATTTCCAACCGTAATCTTCATAGGGGGGGGGGGGGGGGAATCCTGGTTGCATTTGTCGCTATCGCTACCCCATTCGCTAAAAATAATTAGGGTACAATGCAGCTCTTGTTGGTGATAATTTTTCTGTGTGACCCCCTTGCTATTAAACATACACCATCGAATGACATTACCGGTTGCACTTTTGAGTATTTGGTAAAAAGCACGACAAACAAAGTTTTCTAGCGGAAATAAATTGTTTCGTCTAACTTTAGAAGCGATTCCAATTCTCCACAGAGAAATATTATAATATCTTTACCGCCCCAGATGTATTTATAAAATTATTGCAGAAATGAAATTAGTAAGAGGAGTATAGAGGTGTAGTTAGGCTTGACAAATCAGGAGCAAGGAAATTAAGAAGAGAGTTGGAGTTGACAAGTTTTTGTTCAAAATAGGAAGAGAAAGATTGAGATGGTATGGACGTATGAGAGAATGGGACAAAAAGAGAATACCGAGAGCAAATTTGAAAGTGGATATATGAACAGAAGGAAGACCTGGTACCCAAAAAATAAGGGGAAAGGGAAAACAAATAATAAATGATGGGTAAAAAATAGCAGCATAACGACTGTTGGAGGACAGAAGGAAATGGTGTGAGCTGGTGGTTAGAAGCAAGAAAGAAGAGGACGATATTGAAGGATGAAGGAAAGATGAAATGGAAGATGAAGAAATTGAAGAAGAAAAGAACATGACAGGCCTGGCAAGCCGGTGATAATAAACCCTTTGTGCCCGGGAAATCTGGTGATTAGCCATCCCCTGACCCGACTTATGTTGGAAGCAGGTGAAAGAAATATATAATATATTTAGAAATATTCATTTTGCTTAGAGCCTACACTTCTGCTATTCCATACATTCTATCCGCTGAAAGAAACAGCAGCCGGGGGTTTTGGAAAGAACGGCCGTGAATAGATCCGAAATTGGTCAGCTATTAGCCACACAATGCCATAAAGGAGCCGAAGCATAGCGAAGGGTTGGACCTGCATGGCACGCGCCACGCTTTTGCGACTATCGCAGACAGGTTGCCAAGGTTAAAAATAACATTAAAATAGAATATAAAAGTAAGGGCGGGATAGATCGGCTGGTCACTGGACAGACATATAGCAAAAGTGGCAACCGCGCGGGACAAACCGACAAATGTCAAGCAAAATTGCACAAAGGAGGATATAACTCTTTACATGATTGCTTGTCAATCGTTTCCATTGAAACCTAAATCTTTTGAAAAAACCCGGCTGCTGCTTCTATCAGCGAATAGACTTTACCTGCAACTCAGCTCTCGATAATATTGTGATATTTATGCTTGTCCAACATGCATCTAATTCGAACTGTCTTCCCTATCTTGCATTGCTTATCTGTTTATGTTGCAGCACACTATCATTAAAGCAATGCATTTTGACATTTGACCAGAATAGTCTCGTATTGCAACAAAAAACCGTATGAAAACAATTGCTTTCTTGAATATTATTCGGGCTGAGACCTTACAAACAAAAAAAATTGAGCAAGTAAGGAACTTGTTTCGACAGTTTCGTTTTTGTTGTGACCTGTATTGTGTTACCAATGTAGTTTTACATTTTGAAAACCTTTTGATCAGGGACTCAAATGTTAACGTATATTCTAACTCTCGATTTCTTCCCCAGACATGCTTTGAGTATTGTAACTGTTCCACTTTGTTTCGTCGAAGAATATCATTTCGAACCTAATCTGGTATAATGCGTTTTTTTTTTTGTACCACAGACTTAGACTCGGTGTAATATTCATGCGACGTTTTTCTATATCGAAAATAAATGTCTTATAGATCTTTAACTTATTTGTAATGCACGTTCAAGTTTTCAAATTTGAGTAGTGATAAATGTCGATGGAAGAGTTAATAAAGTTAAACAGTTAAACTTAAAACCTGTTCAATACAAAGTTTTTCTAGATAACAAAGAAACGACATTTTCGGCAGAGGGTCTTGAGGAAAGAACTGGCCTGTTCGAAACCGAATGAAAGAATGTGTTTATTAATACATTTATTACATTGTGTCGCCAGCATAACTTGTGATACTGGGCATTTTGTTTATCAAGACAAACATCATGGTTGTATTTCACTGTTCCATCATTGGAGACATGAACATTGAATAGCCGATGTAAGATGTACGCACTCCCTGTACTCCCAAATTTGTGTTCCTACTTTATTGCAAAAAAACACGTGCCCTTCTCAATTATTGTTATTGAAGTCTATCGAGTCAGCCTTTGTTTCGTCTGCTCAAAATCATTTGATGGATGCAGATTATCTTGCTGCAATCTAAATAAGCAACATATCTGTCTATATCTCCAAAATATGTGGCATTTTTTTGCAACGCCCCGTTCAAGGCTCTCACAAAAAATCGTCCACTAGTGTTGATCTTGTTGACACACAAAACACATCTTCATACTTTTCCACGATCATGAATTGCACTCAATACTTTACCAATGTGGTTGACCCAAAATTTAAATGCTTTTATTTTTACAATAAATTTTAATATATGTACACTTTAGAAATGAGCAAGGTCCAGAATACGACCGAAAATAATCAGATGATTACAATACTTTCAATTGGCTTCTAGCACCATAATACAACAATCAAAAAATTACTCGAACTTGCGGAATTTCAGGTTTTCTAGGAATTTAACAAGTTAATACCTTAATAATTTCTTGGATTAAGCAAGTGGAGTCAATGAAAAATAACTACAAATCAAACACACTTTAAATGTCGGGTTCTTTCTATAGCTGCGACTTTTCCATCGAACAAATTTACAGTGTTTTATAGTTTCACGACAACCTGTGACTTGTCCACCAGTTCAAGAAATGTTTAGGGCGTGACTCGTTTTGTTTATTTATTTACTATTTAAGAAGCAAGAAAGAAGAGGACGATAATGACGAAAAGATGAAATGGAAGATGAACAAATTGAATGAGAAGAAAACATGACAGGCCCGGCAAGCCGGTGTTTTAATAAACTCTGTGTGCCTTAGAAAATCTGGTTTCTTATAGCCACCCCCTGACCCGAATTATGTTGGAAACAGGTGTAAGAAATATATATATATATATATATATATATATATATATATAATATATATATATACAAGTATTTACTATTGCAATATTAAATATTCGAGACGATGCATGGTGATATATGAGGGGGAACAATTTTACAAATATAAAACCAATGCTTCTGCGGGATTCAAACCCACGTTCTCAAGTGATATACGCTGTGGGCCAGCGCCCCAATCGGATTAGTAAAACCCCAGGCGGCTTCAAGCCATTGATTCACTGTTGTATTTCATACATTATATTTATTGATATTTTCCCGCGTATTATATTAAAAGCGCGTAAAGGTAGCCAATTGTTAAAAACTTCCCATATTGGAAGCAATAGCTTAATAAATATGTATATGGATTTTTTTTATATAACTCTATCCTATTAATAACTAATTTTCAAAGGAGGACAAAAAGGCGCTCGTATTCGTTTGAGCATGTGATTACTATTTAAAATCCATGGTTTGACCATGGTTTAACCAGGATTTTAAATATGGTTTTTATGCCAAGAAAACCACTGCCTTCTACACATGAATGTTTCAGTATTTCCCATTTTAATAGTTGTGTTAATTTTTTCCACTACCATCTGAAAATATTCGTTTCATGATTTAATAAGTGAAAATTTCAAAACAGGGTTTGTCCTATAATATCAACATAAAAAGTGTAAATATCAACCGATTTTTAAAAGTTTTAAAAGTTTTTGTTTGAACAAACATTAAAGAACGCAATTAAATTTATTTTAAAATTTTAAATTTTACTGCAGTATACACCGGTAAATAATGTCAAAAATTTTTAGATTTTTTCCAAGATGGCGTCTTTTTTTTTGAACTTCTAGTATTTTTTTTAAATTCAGCATTGTGTTGTTAGTAAAACTACGAATTTTCAAAGAAATTCATGGTTTTGTTTTTTTGTCTATGGTAATAATCACAAACCCCTCCCCCTCCCACCCCCTGCAGGGGGGGGGGGGGTGACACCTAAAATTTTTTTTCAATCTAAATGTATAATTAACCATTTGGTAAGTGCCGTTGCTCCATCACAAAAATCGAGCGGGGAAAAGTTTGGGTTACCTACTAGTTTGTTTCGTATCAAGGCGTGAAAGACTTGTAAACGATAATTCAAAGAAAGCTGAAAATTTCAAATGTAATTTTCTATTCTAAAATTTAAATTGAATTTAGATATTTAAATTGCTGGGATGTACGGCTTAGACGGAGTAATTGATTCACTTTCTTAATACGTTACTAGTATCAATACATTTCGGGTGAAGCAAATAACGGAATTTGTCCATGAACATAATAGTGGGTTTTGTTAACTATCCCGTGTGCAATTTTTTGATAGAGTATTGAGAGTGGTATCATTTTTTTCCTTGTGAAATACTGAGTCAGAAAAGTGATGGTGGGGGTCTGGGGCCTGCGACTGAAAGGGGTGAGGGTTTGGGGGTTAAAATGTCGAAATTTTTTTAAATAAATCAATATTTTCTCATTTATTCGACAAATTTTAAATTGTTTTAATTATTTTTATTGCTTTTAACACTAAATTTAACTTATGTATTTCAATAAATTGACCGCCATATTAGATTCAAAATGGCGGAAATAATTATTGCTTAAAATTCCGCACATAGTCGTGTGGGATATCATATTTTAAGGGTTTTTTAAAGTCTCAATATGGATAAGAGAACTGTTTCATGGTCCCTGGTCCATCACTAAAAGTACCAATATCGACATTGATTTGACTTTAGACCAGTGTCCTACCGATTTCTTCAAAATATACATGAATTTTATGTTGCCATTGCCAATATTTTAGTGATTTTTTTTACTGCAGAGTACAAATGTATGACATGGCATTATGATAAGTAAAATTAATGACATCCAACAAAATTTTAGTTCAATATATTTTTTCAATATATTTCAATACATTTTGATTTAGCACAAGAACATCGTACTATATCAACAGTTCTTCAGGCCCGCAAGGGATGTCACACATTACTGGCTCATACGATTTATTATCATCTATAGTTTCATCCAAAGTCTGTTAATAATGGTATACGAGGGTTTGCAAAATGCGATTGCTACCAATCAATGCTTGATAAGAGCTCTTCTGTTTAGCTGGGCGTAGTGCAGCTTGAGTCGGTGGCATACTTATGCCTTATACTTGCTTTTTCGAAAAAAAACAAACAACCAACATAAACACCATCGTTTTTCACGTAAAGTATTTATTTTGGGCACTCGCAAGTCACAGAGTATATGTATTTTTAAAGGGACTCGATACGTTTCTTCTCCAATAATTGTTTGTGTTCCACTTAGTGATGCAAGGGATTCCAGGACATTGTCATCAGCATCTAAAAACCCTGTTCCAGAAACGGGTCTTAGATTACCAAAAAATGAACCAGTAATGTCAGCTCCAGAAAGAGAATGCATTCCGAGTAAGCAAAAACTCTTTTTTTGTCCCAATGCTTCAGAATTTTTTCGTAATGAAATTGGGCGGGGTTTAAACCCTTTTTAAAAGCAGATAAGTATCTTTTGGGAGTTGTGGAATATCGATGTGTACCCAACACTAGAAACGCCCATGTCAGGAGTGATATAGTCAAGAACTGAGCCCCTCTTCGGTTGGCATGAAGTGCATGGAGAATGTTTTTTCGTGTCGGCCTCTTTTTGATAAATGCTTTTGTCGACATGAAGTTTAGTGGTTTTTTGCAATATTGCGGAAAGAAAAAACACTTTTTTCATTCAAGTCTGTAGCCATTTTAATAAACTTTTACCAAAAATTCTGTAATGGAATCTTTATTTCTGAAATGGGACATAAGTTTGTTAGAGGGACCGATTTTATTATTGTGTGAGGTTCTATTTTGTATTGAAGGGGGGGCTTACCCAGCTGCAGTTAGTTTCTTGTGTTTTTTTAAAAGTGATTTCTCAACATACGTATCAAATCAACATGGACCACTGAGAAACTCCCATACTTTGAAAAGACTTTCTTACAAAACTGATCTGCCAAATCTGAAATTGTCCTGGTGTCCTTTGCAAGCTTTAATGCGTGCATTTCTGCCATTCCATCTACAATCGCAACTGATATTTCAGAGTTGGGATTATCATTTGGATTTGGAGATTCTGTATCGTCAGCTTGCAGTTATTTGGTGCGTGGTTTTTTAAATGATGCGTTAGCTTCCTTTTGATTGAACGTTGTTCATGGTCCATTTTTTTTCCAAACATACTGCATGGATCAGCAGATAGCTTTTATTTTCCAAATTTTTTCTTTTAGGGTTTATTTTTGGCAGAGAATGGCATAGAACAACAAGACGATTGGAAAGCTTCCTGTCTTCTTTTAAGTGAACAACACCCTGTTTGGTTTTTACTTTTACTTTCTTTGACATAGTCTTACACAGTCTTAACTTGTTTTGTGGAACTGTATCCCACAAATTAACAGTCATCATGATACGTTCACGAACAAATTTCTGATAGTGCCTAGGCCTTGGTGGACCACTTCATGCAACCGAAAGAGGGACTCAGTCCTTGACTATCTTCACTCTGACACTGACGTTCTAGTGTTGGCTAAACACATCGATATTCACAACTCCAGAAACATTCTTATCTGATTTTAACAGAGGTTGAACCACGTCCCAATTACAAACGAAAAATTTCTGAAGCAATGGGGCAAAAAAGAGTTGCAGCTTTACTCGAAAAAAATTCTCTTTTTTGGAGCTGCTTTACTGATTCATTTTCTGTTAAATCTAAGACCAGTTTCTGGATCAGGTTTTAGATGCTGATGACAATGTCCTGGAATCCCTTGCATCACTAGGTGGAACACAAACAATTATTGGAGAAGAAACGTATCGAGTCCTTGAAGAATACATATGCTCTGTGTACTTTCGAGTGCCCAAAATAAATACTCTACGTGAGAATCGATGGTGTTTATGTTGTTTGTTTGTTTTTTTTTTTTACGAAAAAGCAAGTATAAGACATAAGTATGCCACCGACTCAAGCTGCACTACGCCCAGCTATCAGAAGAGCTCATTATCAAGCATTGATTTGGGTAGCAATCGCATTTGCAAACCCTCGTTTTACCATTAGTAACAGACTTTGGATGAACTATAGATGATAATAAATCGTATGAGCCAGTAATGTGTGACATCCCCTTTCGGGCCTGAAGAACTGTTGGGAAAATAGTACGATGTTCTTGTGCTAATCAAAATTATTGAAATATATTGAAAAAATATATTGAACTTAAATTTTTTTGGATGTCATTAATTTTACTTTATCATAATGCCATGTCATACATTTGTACTCTGCAGTAAAAAAAATCACTAAAATATTGGCAATGGCAACATAAAATTCATGTATATTTTGAAGAAATCGGGAGGACCTGGTCTACAAAATCAAATCAAAGTCGATATTGGAACTTTTAGTGATAACCATGACCATTAAACGTTCTCTTATCCATATTGAGACGTTAAATACCTTTAATATGATATCCCACACGACTATGTGCGGAATTTTTAAGAAATAAATTTTTTCCGCCATTTTGAATCCAATATGGCGGTCAATTTAATGATTTATTGAAATATATAAGTTAATATAGTGTTTAAAAAACTAAAAATAATTAAAACAATTTAGAATTGGTCGAAAAAATGAGAAAAAAAATTTGATTATATTTACAAAAATTTTGACATTTTAACCCCCACCCCCCACCCTTCCAGTCGCGGGTCCCAGATCCCCACCATCACTTTTCGAATCAGTACTTCACAAGGGGAAAAAAAGATACCACTCTCAAAACTCTATCACAAAATTGCATACGGGACCCACAAATATCATGATAAGAACCCACTATAAAGCAAGTGTTGGATATACAGTGCCTTTCAAAACAGATTGTCTAGCAAAAGCTTCAATTTTTTATTTTTTTATTTATTTATTTAACGTCTATCCTATTCAGTTATAAATTGTTTTTGTTTACAATCTGTAGTTGGCAAATACAATGCTTTTTATAGAGTTTGTTATGATTAATCGTCTTGTTATGAAAATTGCATGAATATTAAGGTGAATACAAATTTATAATGGTTAAGAGCATGTTTAATTTAAGTTTTTACAAATTAACACGCCTTTTAAAAAAATAAATAAATAAAATAAATTTAATTTAGAGTCTACCCACTCAGTTATATAACTGATTTTCAGTGGGGGACTTTAAATCAAAACGACCAAGCCAACCCCGCAGGCCCCGACCAATCGACGAGTGAGCGATAAACCCAAACCCAAAAATCGATATTTTTAATAGGAAATATATCAATCAGTGTATGGACAGTGCGAACAAACCCCCGAATCAACGCCAGAATCAACAAAGGGCCCTCAGAACAACTCCGAGTATTAACTACGAGTTTTGATAATTATCCAAAATTTCGATTTTTTCCAGTCCCTGTTACCCGATTTTGATTTTGAAAGCAAAAGTGATTGCGTCTGAGATACATCTAAGTGTGGTCCAAGTTTCATAGTTCTAAGATGTACCGTTTTCTCTGTAGGCTTTTATTCCTCTCCCCAAGAATAAGCCAGCTAGCCAGCCGGAAGGTTTTCAACAATGTTTAGGTACTTTTTTAACACAGAATGGGTTATCGAATCGGGCTGATTTTTTTTTTGTAGGTCATGGACCACATATCAGGTCATATACCGAGTTTCAAGATTGTAAATCTTTCGGGGCGGCGTTTGCAGATAGCTGAAAACCCCCCAACTCTGGTAGCTGTATACAGGGCCGCGAGTTCGTCGTCGCCTAGCAGTCGCGTGCGCTTGGCTGCGGGTGAACGACCGTCGCCCTAGATTATGCTCTAGATTTTGTGGTTATAACTTATGTTTTTGGGGTAATAGTCCCTATAAAGTGACGTTGGTCAAAATCACTTTGGTTTTAACAAGAAAGTGTGTGGGTTTATCGTTACATATTTTTTTCCTGAAAATGTCTGTAAGTTTTGAATAAGAATGCATAATAGAAAAGCGAAGGCATTTCTGTTCAATCGAACAAATCGTAGTGTTGCGATTATGATGTGTCATATTTGTACAATTTCATTCAAGAACATAGAAGCTTAAAGTTAGGATACTTTAAATATTTATTTTTGTGGCCATAAGAAGAAGCAATCGTTTACCTGAATCGTGTGAACCTACCCCCTCCCCGGAGATCTTTAAAATAAAATAGTAGCGTCCCCCCGCCAAAGAAGATCGTCGAGCGTCAGCCCACTTATTGTTTTAGAAATTAACCACTGCTTAAAACCTAGATAGTCACCTAAAGAGGGTTGCACTGGGTGTATCTAGTGTATTCCCTACCTACAGTGGTGAGCGGGTATCCTTACAATAAAATTTTGCTGCGCCCTCAATCAAAATAAACTCAAAACACAGCGTAACACTCGATTTTAATAGCGAGGTATACTTTCCAATATTTGCTCAACTACATGCGAAAGCAGGATCTCTTGACATAGATTCTTGTAGATTGGAAGCTTGGAAAGAAAAGCGCCCCATTTCTTAAGCGTTGGTGTTATCGTGCTCGCAAATGTTGCTCGTGCTGGATGTGTCGTGTAGTTTCGATGACAATGTGTAAGGCGAGTGCATTCGGATGACGGCAATAATGCACAATTTTTTTTTGTTGATGATTAATTAATTAAGACATCTCTAATTATCCAAAGGGTTTTTTTAAAAGAAAGATGTAGCCACCATAAAAGCTTTCTTGGCAAAGTTTAACTAGCCACTTCTACCTTGGTTGTTTCATTATGAGCAAAGATTAGAAAATTATGGCTTTTTTGGCTGAAAATAATCATCCATCCATTTATTTATTATTTATTTATTTTTTATTTAACGTCTATCCTATTCAGTTATAAAAACTGATTTACAAAGGAGGACAACATCAACGCAACTGTAAAGAGAATTTGCGACGGCACTTAGAAATAATGTTTTTAAACAGTTGCTAAAAGTGTTTGCATTAATTCATCAGAATAAAACGAATAATACGGAATGATGTGCATTATTATAATGCTACCCATATCTGTCACATGGTTAGTACCTACAAACTCACATTCTCGAAAGTCTAGAGTGGAATATTAAATCGTATTAGGTGTTTAGTTGAGTATTCTTGTAAAAAGGGGCAATAAAATATTTTTAATTCATCCGTGATTCAACTATAACTCTAATCTATTTCTTCTTGAACTATATCCAAACTTATAAAACAACATTTAAAAATCGATTTTTACAGCATAAAAATCGCCAAGATCAAAATCAAAACCATTCCCGAAGCTGAGTTTTTTTTCCATAGTTTAGAGATGCAAAAACGCTAGGCCACTCAAAAGATACGCAATTCAATTTAAGAAATTACGATTGCAAACGATTAATTCACAAAAAAAATTCGTAAGACGGTACAGGTCGTAGTTTGTAAAATAAACACATGGTATCTGGAGTTTTGGTACTGACTGTACATTTCTACAAAAACTCAAATTTAAACCAATGTTACCTTATTGCAAATTGAATTTACGAAAAAGAAGCAATTTAATTTTTTATCTGAACTTTAAGAATGAATCATTCAAAGAAAACGCTACAACTGAGATGTTCAAACGTGGAATACATTTTGATATCTCTCATTCTTTATCACTTTTGAATATGGAAAGAAAAATTTGGGGTTTAACGGGTACCGGAGAAAATCAAAAATTATCAAAAGTGGGTAATTCCGTACTCTTATAAATAATACGCAATACTGAGAAAACGGTTCATCTTAGAACTTTGAAACTTGGGCCCACTCAGATGTACCTCATATAACCAAACCGGGGCAATTGGGACCGGGGAAAATCAAAATCAAACGCGTAATTACTCAGGCGTAGTAATTTGTAAAAGCTAAAATTAAACATGCTCTTAACCTTATAAATATCTATTGCTTAAAACACAAGGGGTATCTTTGGGGGACCGGGGGCCCCAAAAATGTAAAAAAACAACTTTGAATTTAAACAAATTTCATCATTCAAAGTCCATCATTCACACCTTGATAGCAAACGAACAACAAAAAGATGTAATATTTCCAACCAAATAGAAACATTTGTAAAAAAAAAACGGCAGCCCAAGCTCTCCTTCAAAAGTAGTCGGCTGTGTATGCTGTGAGATGTAGAAGTTGAGCCAAGCTTTTTATTCTTTCTCCCTACTTTCGCTTTGAAAATAAGTAAGATCATTTAGCCTGTTGACGAGCGCCAAGCCAACGATTTTTGTGGTAAAAAAAGTAAAATTTTTAAACTCAAAATGGCCAAGATTTTTTTTTTGATTTCGAGTTTAAATTTTTACTTTTTTACCACAAAAATCGTTGGGTTGGTGCTCGTCAACAGGCGAAATGAAACTTACTTGTTTTCAAGCGAAACTAGGGAGAAAGAATAAAAAGCTTGGCTCAACTTCTATATCTCACAGCATTCACAGCCGAAGACTTTTGAAGGAGAGCTTGGCTTTCCGTTTTTTTTTTTTTTTTTTTACAAATTTTTGTATTTGGTTGGATACAAATTACACCTACGGGGGTGTTTCCCGACTAACCAGATCGAGAAAAAAATCATTTATCTAGACATCATTTCAGTATCTTTCTTGGTCTTGAAAGATATCGGTAAGTGGCACAAACAACCCATTTTTAAATTTTTCCCTTTTTTATCGTTCTCGTTCTTTATGTCAAATGAAAATGGTTAATTACAATGAATATTGCTAGTTTAAACGCATGGGGGACCCTACACGGCATGGACCTCAAGTCTCAACCCCTGAATCGCGAGGGGGTGAAACAGACCCACGTCGGGTGAGTGAAATCGGCCCCTCACAATCCCAACATCAAACCAAACAAAAGTGTACTAAATGCACCCAAATTCACCATTATTCCACTCTTTTATTTCATTTTTCACCCCTTCCCATTTGTTTTTATAAAAAAAATAATTAGGATGGGGCTAACTTAATGGTTTCCACCCCTAAGAACACGTACGTATGGGCCTTGTAAGGGCCACATCCGGCTAGCCGGGCGAAAACGTCCGGGT
>JAMZAV010009911.1:0-23219 GCA_024449915.1 Sweltsa coloradensis
CTTACGCATGATTGATGGCAATGTCGTAAATATTTGCCCCGACTGGGGGTCGAACCCAAAATATCCGGCTCTATACGTATACCGCTGCTCTAGCTATCGAAACTAGATGATATCCTTTAGTAAATTTTATTTATTTATTTAACGTCTATTCAGTTAAAAACTGATTTACATAGGAGGACAACTCAATAAATCTAATTACATAGATACTGACACAACAATAAACTACACGTAAGTTAATATTTGAAATGGTAACATTACAACAACAATGCATTAAAACACACCAATTTTGGTAGCAAATTCAAAAAGGATATTAAATGCAATTAATTAATGAATCAAATATTAAAAAAGGATGGAAAAAAAGATAAAAGAAAAGAAAGGAAAAAAGAAAAGAAAAAACTGATTCCTTAGACGACCCCACTCAATCGAATATGAGGTTTGCCAAAAATCAGGAACAGCAAATCAATGTGTTGTGATTGTGTGTTATGTGGGCTGTGCGTGTTCTGGGTTCGAGCCCCGATCACGACCAATTATTGCTGCTATAATCAAAACAAACACAAAATAAAATAAAATATACTTACTAACAATCAAAGAAAAACACCTCGAAATATTTCCCAGGGAAGACGAAACAAACTATTTCCTTCCCTTTTAAAAGATGTAAGGAAAAACAAAACAAATGTAACCATGTAGGAAAACAGGGAGATGGACGAAATTCGCGAATACAAAAACCGTTTCCTAGCAGACGAGAAAATGCACAAACTTAACACAATGATTTTAATTTAATTTAAAATTTAAATTTAAGAGGGGTAGCATGAGCTTGGCCCAACGCAAATGCGCGCGCTCAGGTGTTGATGATAGCAGCTGAACGGTTTCATACATCATTACCAAATTTTGCATTATTGTTAATAGAGTTCCTTTATATTGACATCGACACTTGGTTGCCAAGAATAAGCCTTATAAAATCAATGCGAGACGTAAGTTCAAATCGTGAAAAAATCGAAAATCGAAAACATGGACTTCAACTGGAAATTCCCACCCAACAGTTTACCTTATACTATAAAACCAAATTAATCTGCGCGTGCACATTGATTTAATCGTTATCCAGTATGAACATTTCCGTAAAAAATCTGTGAACTTGAAATAAAATCCATAAATTCACCAAAATTGAGTAAATTATGGAGATTTCACGATTTTTTATTTCAAAACCAGAGGATTATTCTAAAAGTACTCGTACTGGATCTCACAGATTGATCCTTGATTGAAAATGTTAATGTGAAATATGCAGTGGCGTATCCAGGAATTCATAAAGGGGGGGTTCAACCAATTAATTCATAGATGTAGGCCTATTGAAGGCTAAGCGGGGGTCCGGGGGGCTTGCCCCCGCTGTAAAATTTTCTCCACCAAGGTCATTTTGGTGAAAATCTTTGTGTTTTAAAGCATCACAATGACCAACTTTGTATCTACTTAAATCCCGTTTTAATCCAACAGTTTTCTCTTTCAAGGTCATTTTTGTAAAAATCTAAACGTTTTAAAGCATCACAATGACCAACTTTGTATATCTAATCAAATCCTCTTTTGGTCAGATGGTAATTTACCTTTAGTATCGCAATAAAACAGTTATTATATATTCTCAATTAAAACGTCTTTCACACTTTTTTTGAAAAAAAAAAAGGGGGTGGGAGGTTACCAGGGAGAATTTGCCCCAGGGGGCAAATTTGCCCCCTGGATATGTCACTGAAAATATTACACCGTTGTTGTTGTTAACCGTTTAGCCGGATAGACCAGAAGGCGTCTGAACTCGTCTCCGCGCCAGCCTCAGAGCTATAGATAAATATGTTGGATGAACTTCGACAAACCAGGCTATCATAATGCAGAGGGAAGCTCTGATGCTCTATAGGTTGTACTGTGCAGTTGAGGCTTGTTGTACAGATCAAGTCTCACGCTGTCGAGATCAGACCATATTTCAAACTATTGTTCATTAATTGTTCTTTTAAAACTGCAACATTGATTCTAAATAGGCCACCAAAGTGTTTTTGTGGTAATTTCCAACACTTTAGTACGAGACAATTTGAAATGTTGAAATAATTTTTTCTCTGATCGCAACATAATAATATCTTTTGTGAATGACATTTTCAATTCGTTCTAAATTTTCCTAGAAATTGGAGGTTAAAAAGTGGTACAGGATGTTGTGGAAATTTGCTGGATTCGGCAATCAAGCGATTTTTAAATAGACGGTTGTAAAAACAAATGCCAGACTTTGTCCATTTCTTAGTTACAAAATTTCAATTGTTTTTATCAAGTTTTCAGATTTGGTTTCGTATAGAAAACCGGCCCCGGGTGATAGTAACAATATCCCTCATCAAGGCCCCGATTCATGTGACTAAATAAATAATAAATAAACAAATTAATAAATAAATAAATAAATAAATAAAATTAATTAATTAATTAATAAAAAATAAATAAATAAATAAATAAATAAATAAATAAATAAATAAATAAATAAATAAATAAATATATAAATAAATAAATAAATTAATTAATAATATAATAAATAAATTCGTATTTAGAGTCCACCCACTCAGTCACAGAACTGATTCCAGTGGGCTGACCAAGCCAACCCTGTAGAGGTAGGCGACAAGGCTGATTCGGAACAACCTTAGAATGTATTATGTGCCTCGTTGCTAGATCGGCTCCAAAGTCACCATTTACAAATTCCTAAGCAAAGAACAGCTGCTGATGTCCACTTCAGAAGTTAAAAGACTTCTGCCTCTAGCGGGAATCGAACCCTGGAAGCAGAGACTTTAACCACAAGACAAGAACAATAAGTTCGGATGGGGTAGGCGCGGGGTAACTCCATATCTAAATACATACATGTTATTGATTGGTTTGAGTTGCCCCTTATCCCGCTTCCCTTACCAGGGTGACTACACAGGTCCGAAGCGTATGGCTCTACGAGGACGTGGGTTCGAAACCAGCATAAGTAAGCATAGGCACAGTATGGCATATTTTTTAATCGTCCTTCATCGTCATAATCACAACTCACCGTCTTTATAGTGCAATATGAGACGTCGTTATGAGGAAGCACTATTCGGATTCCGTGAGCTCACTTTGTAAATATTTATGTTAGAAGGGAGGGAGGACTACGTTTTCTAAAACTGGTAAGATCTTTTTTAAATATTGCCATCCTACTACATGATTTTAGCGGAGCGGGAAGGCTATTCCACAAGTTTGCTTACCTGCCGGGAGGGGGGTAAGGGGGCACTTGCCCCCCTGGATTTCAGGGAAAATTATAAATTTTGCACCAGGACAAATATGTTTAATTTTAATTTAGTCATAACTTATTTAACAACCCAAAATCTAATTAAAAGTGGTAAAAAGTTTTTTAAAAAAAACGCCCTGCGGGGGGGGGGGGCTATTTTGGGGTATTCTGTTCGCTCACAGACTTTCCTTACACCAGGATAAATGTATTTGAATTAAACAACACTAATTCAGTTACGAAGTATTGAAAATATTTGTTAAACGCCCTGTGGGGCTGATTGGGGGGCTATCTACCCCTAGCCCCCATTACTCCAGAATGATGCCCCCCTTGGAAAAAATCCTGTCGGCGCCCATGCTTGCCACTCTTCTATTTGTTTACCCTAGGTGTGACCAGATTTGTATTTGTACTTGAACGAAGACCAGCTCTTCGAGGGTTGTTGGGCAATAAAGAAGGGAATCTTGGATCAGGATTCGAGTTAATAAAGTCAAATGCTTTAACAAGCGTAAGGAATTTTACACGAGATTCGACTGTAGCCTTGTAGGAGTTTTAAATCGTGCTCTTGATTCGCACAGTTTACTATGTTCGATTGTTCGGCCCAACGCTCGTACGATGGTTTTTCAGTCTTTTCTTCCAACTTCTTTTGCTGTATTTACTTGAGAACCCCCAAACCAATATAGCGGAGTAAAGATGCCTAACTATAGTGTACAATGTGATACCAGCATAAAAAATTACAATTATATAGATTTTGTAATGAGAAATACGAAAATAACTGGCTCCACGATGGGGTCTTATTATTTAACTATTAATTAATTAATTCAAATTAGTTAGTTAATAATTATGTGACACGAATTTGAAAGTGTCAATAAATTAGTAATGTTTGGTATTAATTAAGAGCATTTTTCACCTATATTCAAAAAAAAATACATTGAAAAAATATATTGAAATATACATATGTTATAGCTAAATATGTTGATTTTGCTGATTTTTTAGTTTTTGAACCAAAAGATCAACGTTAAAGTAAAATTTTTCTAACCAATGATATCACAGTGTTCACAAAAGAGCTGGTTACTATAATTAATATATCATTTTTCAATTTTCTATAATAGTTATTACAATATATTTAAAACAAATTACAATAAGGCGTAAAGATGTCTTATTGTGGTACAAAATAATCATGACACTATCTTAAAAATTTTGCAATCTTAAAGCTTTTGTGATGAGAAATTGGAAAATAACTGGCTCCAAGCTGAGTGTTCAGTATTTCACTGTTAATTGATAAATTAACATTAATTAGTTACTTTAGTCCTAAAATTTCAAAGTGAAGACAAATTTGTAGTGTTTGGTATCAATTGAAAGCATTTTTCACCAACATTAAGAAAAAAAAATACGTTGAAAAAAAATAAATATATATATTATGTTACATAGTTAAATATGTTTATTTTTTTATTTTTTAACCAAAAGATCAACTTTAAAGTGAAATTTGTTCTAACCAATGATAACACTGTGTTCACAAAAGTACTGTTAACTATTAAACTTATTGTATAATTTTTCAATTTTCAATAATAGTAATTTCAATACATTTTCCCAAATTAACAAATTTTCTTAAATTGAAAAGTTACAGAAACATGTTGTGTGACGAATCAAAATGCATCATTTGACTTTTTTATATCCATCTTAAAGATTTTGTAGTAAGAATTTCAAAAATCACTGGTTCCAGGCTGGGTTTTGAGTATTAAACGTAAACATTCGCTTTTATATAGTGGTTCAAGCACTTTCATCACGCGGGGGATAGTTGCATGTGTCAAACGAAGACTTCAATTTCGCTTCACCCAGAGAAAAATAGCTCTGGTGCTTGTTGGTTGTTGGTGCTTGTTGGTGACAAATGCTTATATTTGATACCAAACATGACAAATTTATCTTCACTTTTAAATTTTTGGCCACAATTAAGTAATTTATTTAATTAATCAATTCATTGTTCAATACTCAAAACTCAGCCTCGAGCCAGAGATTTTCGAAATTCTTATTACACAATCTGTAAGATTGATTTAAACAAGTCAAATGATACATTTTGCTACGTCACACACCATGTTTCTGTAACTTTTCAATTCAAGAAAATTTGTTAAATTGTGTAAAATATATTGTAATAACTGTAATTGAAAATTTAAAATTGATATAAGGTAGGTCGGAGTAATAAGGACACCCGACTTATAAGGCCACTCGCCTGTATCTTCGTTGCTAGTGAATATTTTTTGACGATTCCACTTCTAGAGTGTATAGCTACTCCATCTGACCACAACGGTGAAAACTACATGCAATTACGGCCGATAGAACAGTTTTGGCAGCTGTTTGATTGTCATCCGCGTTTCTCAGGCGGTGTTTTATAAGAAACGGAAGGTAAGAAAAAAATCTTTTTACGGACATGAATAGTGATAGATATTAAATATATACTTTATATTGAAGGTTAGTTATTCAAGTATATGATAAAAGATTTTTTTGATTAAATACATTTTGAATTGAAATATGACTAGGATTATCACAAACGTGCTGTTTTGGTAAAAAGGCCACTGACATAACCTCACAATGAAGATCAACATTACTGTCGACTTACTTGAAAGCTCATTGTTGGAGTAAACCCTAGGCCTAATTTTATGCCCGTTGTGTCAGTTTAGTCAGAAAAATTGTCCTAATAAAATTATTCTTAATTTTTTTAATTTTTTCTTTTAAATTCATGAATCCCTAAATTTACTTCCTGTTGAGTATATGATGGCACTGACAACATGCCCAAAGTAAATAAAATATGTCAAATACCATAGGCAATAATAACAAAGCTACAAATATGTTGGAAATGGATTTTATATCATTATAAACATATAAAATATAAAATGGCCTTATTATCTACTTTTAATAAGGCCACTTTACACAATATTACATTTTAATTAGTTTTAGACAATATCTTAACTACTAAAATATGTTGTTTAGTTTATTGTATAACCAATGCCTTGAATATTATTTCCTGAAAGTTTTGAGCCACTACCTCTTCCCACTTAAATTTTATCAAAAAAATTCCTTAGGGTGGCCTTATTACTTCAACTTACCTTATTAATCATAGTTACCAAGCTCCTTTGTTAACACTGTGTTATCATTGGTTTGAAGACATATTACTATGAAGTTGATCTTATGGTTCAAAAACTAAAACATCACAAAATCAACCAATTTAACTATAACATATATATATATATATATTTTTCAATGTACTTTTTTTCTTTATGTTGGTGACAAATGCTTTCATTTGATACCAAACATGACAAATGTATCTTCACTTTGAAATTTTTGAACACAATTAAAGGGGCTAAAAACCCCAATTTTTTTTTTACCACGTGATCTATAGCACAATACTACACTAAAATGACCATTTAAAAATGATATCTTGTAACTGTGATTAAACACGAATTTTTAAATTTTTTTGATCCAGAAATTTGCGAAAATTGGTGTTTTGGGAAATTTCTTAAATCGGCTGTATAACCTGCTTCTTTTTTGGTCCACATAGATACTAGAGCATAGTACCACTCTAAAATGCCCCTTTATAACATCGTGTCTTGAAACTGTGCCCAAATATACCCTCAAACACGCAAAAATATGCATTCCAAAATCACACCCCATCTTGGTAATCAGCATATTTTGACCGAACTACTTGCCCAAATTACAAAACAAAATATAAGAATTTACAGAAAAGGCTGTAGAGTACGTCAATAATGGCCAATATTTTTTTGGATCAAAATTCTTCAAGGTCACGGGGCATAAAGATCGTCCCCATGTTATTTCTTATGGGAGATTTTTGCCGATGGGACCTAGCTCGAAAAATGTCATGTTTGACAATTTTTTGGGAGGTCATGGTGGCCCCAATAATTTTTCTGTTAATTGCTAAATTCATTACTAGTTAGCCTGAATGAAATATATTTTTTGAGTTTAGCGGTTAAATACCCCTTTAAGTAATTAATTTGATTAATCAATTCATAGTTAAATACTCAAAACTCAGCCTGGAGCCAATGATTTTCAAAATTCTTACTGCAAATTTTTTAAGATTGATATAAACAAGTCAAATGATGCATTTTGCTACGTCACACACCATGTTTCTGTAACTTTTCAATTAAAAAGATTCGTTAATTTGTGTAAAATATATTGTAATTACTAATATTGAAAATTGAAAAATGATACAATGATTATAGTTACCAGTTTTTTTTGTGAACACTGTGTTATCATTGGTTAGAAGAAATTTTACTTTAAAGTTGATCTTTTGGTTCAAAAACTAAAAAATCACAAAATCAACATATTTAACTATATATATATATATGTATTTCAATGTATCTTTTTCTTAATGTTGGTGAAAAATGCTTTCAATTTGATACAAAACACTACAAATTTGTCTTCACTTTGAAATTTTAGGACTAAATTAAGAATTAACTAATTAATGTTAATTAATCAATTAATAGTTAAATACTGAACACTCAGCTTGGAGCAAGTTATTTTCGAATTTCTCATTACAAAAGCTTTAAGATTCCAAAATTTTTAAGTTAATATCATAATTATGTTGTACCATAGTTAGACATCTTTACGACATATTGTAATTTGTGTTAAATATATTGTAATTACTATTATAGAAAATTGAAAAATGATATATTAATTATACAATAGTAACCAGCTCTTTTGTGAATACTGTGATATCACCTATTTAGCTGTAACATATGTTTATTTCAATATATTTTTTCAATGTATTTTTTTTCTTTTTAGGTGAAAAATGCTCTTAATTAATAGCAAACATGACTAATTTATTGACACTTTGAAATTCGTGTCACATAATTAACTAATTAATTTTGTATTAATTAATTAATAGTTAAATATAAGAGGCCGAACCCATCGTGGAAGCCAGTTATTTTTCAAATTTCGCATTACAAAATCTACATAATTGCTTTATGCTGGAATCACATTTTGCACTATATAGTTGTGTTTTGAGAAGACTCCTTGATCGCACTAATAAATATAATGTAGGTACGTGACAGTGACACTCCGGCATTATTTTTCAACGCTAGTTTTGAAAATCTTGCACGTCCCGCTCGTGTTTTGAGATGGCTGTCACACTGCGAAGACTGCGAACTGTCAAAATTTGGCCTTCAAACGTCTGTCATGCTTCTGCTGTAGGCTAGGGTTAGCCGATCCGAACTTGGTTGCTTAAGTTTAGTTAAATTAATTCAAACCATTACTTTCGTAGTAAGGAGAAACTTGTCAATAGATGACGCTCCAATTCGTATTCGCTTTGAAACATCAGAACACGACCTTCGGTCTCCCTTGAGATAACAAGTTATGCCTGCTAATTCCAGCCAGGCCTACATAACCCGTCCAATCACAGCTGGTAAGTCGCATCAGTGTGATAGGCTAGGCCTATGCTTTATATAACAGCTGCACCTGTGTGTATAAGAGGCCTTCCACCTACCTAACTATGAGACACTCTACATTAATTTTCTTCGTAAACGGGAAAAAAGTAAGTCAAAATACCTAGGACCTATTTATTTGATAAATCACACATGTCGTAGGGTCCCTAGGCCAGGCCTAGCCTACCCAACCAAGCTTGTCCCTGACCGATAGACGAAGTGATAATGCGTAGAACCTAGGTAAAACAAAATTAATTCGAAATAGTTCTAGGCCTAGCCTAGTAGTTGCTCCATGCTCATAATAGCCACAAAATTACCTAGGTCCAGTGCCACCTGTTGACTAGCCCTCTGCTCTAGGACATAGCCTAGGATTCTCCTCTAGCCTACCTTAGGTAGGGCCTGGCTAGGCTAGCATTTTATTTATTTATTTTTAAATGTTTAAATTCAGTTATTTGTTGCATAATATTGTGATTGCTTAATGTAGTCCTACGGTGAGGCCTTAGACCTACCGCTAGCCTACTACCCGGTACTAGAATTCATAGGCTGAGGCCTAGGCATGGGCGCCTGCAGGAATTTTGGCAGGGGGGGGCAAAAGTTACAATTTGTACTTTCATTGGGCAAGTACAAGGGGTAGGCCTATTTATATAGTTTGCAGTTTGCCGAGAAAAATGACAAAATTTTCTCACCTTCATGTATTATTAGCGATTCCTAATTCATTTTCAGTTGGTGCACTACAAACTTTTTATTATTAGGGCCTAGTGTTCTTCTCATTTTACCAATGGTAGTTGTGCTGTCACTATGTATGTTTGTGCGCGAGACCGCCATGTTGGTTTGCGTAGTGTTCCACTGTCAAGGAAAGCGCTACCTCTACCGCTACGTCACAACCCCTGCGTACGCAGCGGCCTGTACAGATGGAGTTTACCCACTATCAATGTCAGTGTCAGTGATAACGTGCTTCACCATGGTGTGTGACGGTTCTCAGGTCACTCTGTGTGATTTCATTGTTATGTACGTAGGCTAGGTACAATGAAAAACTAGGTAAGGTTTTTACGTGAACACACACACGGGCACACGCCCACACACACACACACACACACACACACACACACACGGGGCGGCATATGAGCTTCATATACGTCACTACTATCGTTGCCAATATGGTGGACAACATTGACATTGCGGCTACACTACCTACGTACCGGGTAGGTAATTACACGAATAACATCAATAATTATGGTTGAAAGTTTACAATACGCCAACTGAAAATGAATTGGGAATGATTAATAATACCTACCAATATAAAAAAGGTGAGAAAATTTTAATTCATTTTTCTGGGCAAACTGTAAACTATATAATTACCGTACAGGGGCTTGGAGGGCTCTGCCCCCCAACAATAGCGCCGCAGGTAAAAAATTTTAAAATCAGGTTTTTAGAATACGTTTGGTGGGTTTTAGAAAAAAAGTAGTTGGCTGAATACTATGCCAAAATTATGTAATTTTTGTGCAGTCGATACTCAAAACTAGAAAACCACTAAAAACCTTAAAAAATGTTACCTCCCCTTTTGTTTTGTCCTTTATTCAAATAGCTAACAGATTCCCAACATTGAGTTGGACGGTTATTAGCTTTTTTGTCCAAGTTGAGATAATCTGACTTTATCCCACCTCACATTTTCGCTTTCGCAAGTCTTTTATTGTGACGGTCAAAACTCGCATTATTCCATGGAGTGGTATTCTTTTCAAAACTCTAGACGAACTATTACAGGTTAAAGACAATAAACTAGGTTATTCAATTTGCAGAAAATTGGCAACCATTAAATTTAACTAACGTTTATCAGTAAAGAAATCCACTTTCCATGCACATTTTAAATAAGTTACTAGTTTAATCATAAATCCACACATCAAATGAGGGCAAACGAGCACTTCTGCTTGCTCGGGGCCAGGGGGGGGTGGGGGGGCAACTGCCGCCCCATGGGCCTAGGATGCTCTGTTGTATACCTAGCCTAATTCTTCTGTTAAAAAAACTTAAGAGGGGTCGCTTAGTTTGGCCCAACTCAAATGCGCACGCTCGGGTGTTGATGATTGCAGCTGAATGCCTGGAAATATCATTTCATTACCAAATTTGCATGAATGTTAATTAGTGTACTGGTAGGCCTCCTACCCTACCTTTATATTGATATCCACTATCCAGTGTTGTAAAGTAGCTCGCTACTGATAGCATGCTACTTTGCTTCAGTAGCGCGACGGTAGCACGCTGCGGTACTTTTAAAAATGTGGTAGGCCTAATGGTAGCAGTGAGGTAGCATGCAGCATGCTACATTTTTCCCCCTGTGCAAAGAGGTACTTCTTCAGTCATTCTTCTTTCTCGCCATCCAGTAGGCCTAGGTTATAAAATGGCTTCTTTCTCTGACCTGCTCATATCATTGGGCAGGGAGTCAATGTCTTTTAATTAATTACTTTCAATCAATTACTTACAAAATAACATGCAAATCCCATATAAAAGTCAAACTGCGTAGAGCCTACCCGTAGCCTACATGAGTGACAAAGAAGTCGAGGTATCAGACTGATGCCATTGATTACAGCTTAAAAGGATATAGGGCCTACCCTCATAAAAATGTAATTTCAATAATGTTTACTGGATATTTTGTTAGATATCGGCCTACAGGTTTTGATATGTACATAAGTAGGCCTACCGGTACCTGTTTGATGGAAATAGGGCACATAGGCCCTAACACACATTTAAAAAATAACAATAACCGGTATGTAGGTACTCAAAAAAAAATTACTCAAATAAAAAGTAGACTTTCCCTTTCAAAGAAAAATAACTACAATACCTAATGTACCGTAGGTAATAGTTGTGCAGTTGCGTAAGCGTACCTAGATGTAATCTGCGTGATGAAATAAAAACTTAAAATGCGTTTTAACCAAACATGGTGTCTGTGTATGTGCCCTTATTCCAGCCACCGCATCAATTCGCATCAAATCCTAAGTACTACTACTAGGTTAGTTTTCCTTGCCAATATTTCAGCAGCAGTTGTGTTTCAAGAGAAGCCTCGCTAACCTAATACGTCCAACCTTGAGCTGTCGCTTCTCCCATCCTCTTTTACTTGTCTTGCAAATTGTTCTACCCGGTAATAAATTAAAATGTAGGTAGTGCTAAGCCTCGGCTAATGTAGGCCTACCAAAGTTTGTTACATAATCAGTATTAATTGTTCTCTTGTTTGTTTTGTAGGTAGTTGATGAAAATGTGGAGCCAGAATGGACTCTGCTCTACTATTTGCGCAACAAATGTATCCTTTTCGTACTTGGTTGTTTTAAAATACTAAATAAAAAATCACTCACAATATCACTTGAGATTACGTTTTTCGTATTGTCGTTAAGATAGCCAAGAAAGTGAACGTTTAATTTATGTTTTAAATACATGTACATTACAAGATAAGTGTTGGAACTTGGAAGATCTAGAGATAGATGGTAAAATTAGGGACAAGGGGATCTTGGAGAAATGTAGAAGAGTATGAGTTGATTGAGGCTTTTAGCCTCCCAGCACTTAACTGTGAATGCAACTATATAGTGGTTCCAGCAAAAGAATGCAGATAGCTCAAAATTATTTTCCCAACATAACAACTTTGTCAAATCTATTCACACTAGCTCAGCGTGGATCTAGCATACGGAGGAACTCTGTGATCTAGCACAGATAATTTTTGCTTGTGTTGGTAAAATATATATTTTTTCATACACAAAGGCAACATTCCTTTTACCACGCATTCATACTACTGCCACCACTGCAAAGCATCTGCATTCTTTCATTGGAGCTAGTATAGTAATGTAATGTAATGAAATGAAATGTAAAGTACATAATTGTTATTCTGTGTCCTCCTAAAGGCAACCTTCATGAAAAAAGCACAACGTTGTTTTAAGAAACTAAAGTAAAGGTATGGCCTACTACTAACTGTAGGTGGGCTTAAACTAAACTTCACGGGCAGTAATTTTATGCTGAACATTTATGCCTATAAATAGTTGAGCTTGTAATTTTCTATCTAGTCTACTAACGCACAATTAATAACATTGGTAGCGAGCTATCTGCCTTGCTTTAGGATCGTTGTAACTATCATTGAACAAGTGGTAAATTCCTTAAGCTACTGTCAGTGCGTCTGTGTGGTACGAAGCTGGGCTGTGCAGAAGGAGGATGCGGCGCTTGTACGGTCATGCTTTCCAAGTACGACGCAGAATCACGCAAGATAACGTATCCTTGTTATTAACATTTTATGTGTCTTCTCTCCCTCTGCAGGTTATGTTAATGATTAATGTTAACCCAAGTCACTGTTATAGGCTAAATATTTTATTTTGCCTCCCGGAGCCCAAGAATGTATATTTATTTTAGAATTTAGCTTGGAAATTTGTAGACCAGTGTCAACTTGCTGCTATTTCACTACCTTACTGTCCAATTTGAGTGCTTTAACTTTAAGATCTTGATAGAAATAGGATAAAGTTCTGCCAAACTAACCTTTCCAATGCTGGTGTAAATAAATAAATAAATAAATAAATAAATAAATTGTATTTAGAGTCTACCCACTCAGTTATATATAACTGATTTTCAGTGGGGGACTTTAAATCAAAGCGACTAAGCCAACCCTGTAGGCCCCGACGCAATCGGCGAGTGAGCGATAACCAACCAAAGATCGTTATTTTTAATAGGAAATAATAGGGAATCGTGGCCGAGCGCTGGTTAGCCACGATTAACTCGTTAATGCCACCTGTAGGGATGAGAAAAAGTGTTTAATTTCGTAAATGTTTAACCCCTTGAACTAATCGTGTTTAAACGTTTTAAGACCTATTTAAAAAAAAAAATTAGGTAGGCAGCAGAGGCCTAGGTTTTACAACAGAAATCGTAATTTTGTACTTATGACCGGCCGACGAATAATTAACAACGGTTTTATTCTCGCTCTTGCATTTAATGACCCGGCACTTCCACCATGTGTAACAGACAAGATGTCTTAATACAGCCTGGGACCCGGCACCTCCACCAAAATTAAGCACTTTTAGAAAATGATCGGCCTAATCTGTTAGCCCGTGTTTGTGTATGCTCCAAAAGTGATAACAAAATAACATTTCATTTAAAACAATTTTTTTTGTTTTAACTAGGCCTAAACGTTTTTCAAATTTAATACCGGTTAACCTCTTAACCAAATGTTTACACGTTTAAACATCCCATCTCTAGCCACCTGCATTGGAAAGATTAGTTCGGAGCCATTTTACCTGTAAATAATTGTAGGCCTAATATCTTTAAATTAAATTGTTCTGAAGCAATGTTGCCGGTGCTGACGTCATCTGCAGGTGAACCGTGAACGCTTGACCAATCAGTGACGCAATTTGAAATACTAGGACACTTCACTTAGAAAGCTTTTTCCAGTCGTGTTGATGGATGAGCTTTTATATTTGATTATTGTTGTCCTAAAAGAATGATGTCCATGAGAAATATTTCTTTGATCGTCCCTAAAACCATAACATATCTCAGTTAATTGATTTAAAACGTTCCCATAAAGTTTGATCAAGATCGAATTAGCCGTTTGCCCGGTCATGGGCCAAATATCACGAAAATATTGCATTAAAAATAACAAAAAAAATGGTAAAAGTACGATATTCATGAGAAATTCTTCGATTGTAGGCCTACCAAAAAAAACTTGGCAGATCTAAGTTCAGAGATTTTGAAAGTACCCTCCAATTTTCATCCAGATCGCATATGCCGTTTGCCCGGTAGAAAACGAACAAACAGAAAAAAGGGAGAAAACTCTTGAGCTTTTTTTCATAGGGTAAGTGAAATTAAAGTCTTTGCTTTGCTCATCCAACTAGCCTCTAGTTGGTCGTTGATAATCCCCAGCATCAGCAAAGTTGTTTGGAAGCACAGACGAGATAAAATAAATAGTAGACTTGTACATAACACTCATTAGGATTAGTTGTCTCTCGGACTTGTTCAGTGAACAATTTCCCGATTGTCTGAAATAGTTTTAACGACATTCCTATGTTTGTGTTGTTATTCTCTAATGGAACCTCACTACTTTGTCTTGCTGAGTCCCCATCAGGGTTGGGTAACGACGCGTCGCAAATAATATTCGACACGTCGCGTCGCAAATATGCGTAGAATATGTCAAATATGTAGAATATGTAGAAAATTCGTGTCGAAAATTAAATAAGGAATATTATTGTATATAATTCGAATTCCAGCCTTATTTTCATCATCCCTAAAAACAAATGAACTCAACATTATATTTTGAACTTGAAAGCATTGTTTGTACTTATTACAAGGCGAGCTGATGAATCAATAATTCATTGTCATAGGCCTAAAGAACTTTGAAGCAAAGAAAACCGGCATCTTCACAAGATACCAAGGTCACCTGCTTTCCCGATCATAAATATGGACAAAGCCAAAAGCCTCTCCAGATAATTCTTCCTCGCGTTTCGTTAACCAAAGTCATCCCTTATTCTAAAATTCTTTAATAGTAACATTTCTAGTTATAGGTACTAATTTACATATTGCCAATTATGTAGGCTAAGGTAGCCTAACTAGATAAGCACAATGAAAAATTAAAAAATCACACTGATTTAGCTCAAAGTAACAATACACCATAGACCTACCTAAGCTCTACCTCCCAGTAATTTTCCACATGTCATTGATGTCATAAAGTGTAATTTATGACGTGTATATTTGACGCGTAATGATGCGTTTTCGACGTTGAGTATTATAGCCTACCTACCCAACCCTGGTCCCCATAGTAAATATTGTGGCAGATGGCAAATTCTTTAACGTTGCTCTAGACACTTGTCAGCCAATGCATGTCTGGCCCCGATATGTTCGATGCATGGCGTAAGCGTGACCACGGTTGAGGGAATCGGATCCACCAAGACTCGTCTCCATGCCGTCCAGGAGCGCATCGCGAAGGCTCACGGATCACAGTGTGGTTTCTGCACGCCCGGCATCGTCATGTCTATGTACACGCTGCTGAGGAATAAACCACAGCCATCGCTCTTGGATATGGAAGTGGCATTCCAGGGTGAGTAAAATAATAATAAAATAAACCAGCTTTTTATTTAGCTCAAAAGCTATCTTCCATTTAGATGCTACGGTACAGTAATACATAAAATAGTACAAAACATTACAATGAGTCATGCGTGCCTAATATTTACAAGTTGTTGACAATACAACTTTTTGAACTCTCTTAACATGTTTTACCTCCTTGATGTTTATAGGTAGGCAATTGTATTGATGAATACCTGTGTAAAATATAGATTTCACCCCTGTAAGTTTATTATGTGCTGTTAGGTATATATCTGCCTTGCATTGTCTTGTTCCACGTCATTGAACAGAATCAACTGTTATTAATTTACTTCCAAGGTAATTAGGCCCTAAGCAGAAGTCCACTTAAAAAAATCATCCCTTTCAACTTTAACCAATTCTCAATACCTAGCCATTCCAAACATTCTAACATCATTTATACAGTACTATTGGAGTATATTTGTTACACTTCAATATTATTCTCATGCCCCATTTTTTTTTGTATTTGCTAACGCTTTATTGCACAAGATGGATACCTGCCGCAGATATTGAAATTACATTTTTTTTAGAGTCAACTGTAAATTATGACAGTGACAATCAGCAACTTTCTATGGCCTACCATGTGTTTGTAACTTTGGAGGATAACAATTATGTTCATTTAATAGTCTTTGCACCTAATTAATTATTGATTAATCAATGCTTCCCCAGCATTTAAGGGACCTTTTAGTTGAGTCTTATTATTATTCTATGTACTTGTACTACCTAGACCTACAAATAGTGAAGACACTAGACAGAGAGATGAAGACACAAGATGTAACTTTCTTTTTCTTTTTTTGCCGTGGTTTTGTTTTTGCATCGATAGGCATACTGTTTTTTCTGTGATTTTATCTATATTTTGCCATTTCTATATCCCATACTACAAGTTTCATTTTTGCATTTTTTGCATTTTTATTACCTGCTATTACCTCTTTGTAAAATGTTTTTATCTGAAATTTTAACACATCCAGGTGTAAAATCTTTTGGTGTGGTTTTGATTTGCTTTGACAGGCATCTTTTTTTTTTAGCTGTCATCTTATGTATATTGCCATATTTATATCTCTTAGGCCTATGACAAGTTTCAATATTGCATTTTATTACCTGCTATTACCTCTTCTCTTTTGTAAAATGTTTTTATCTGAAACTTTAACCCATCCAGTTGTAAAAATATTTTTGGAGTGGTTTTGATCTTTGCACCGATAGTCATAATTGTTTTTTATCCGTAGTTCTATTTATACATAGCCATGTTTATGTCCCTTATGACAAGTTTCAATATTCAGGTGCCTAGTGCACCACAATGAATGTAATTATGATTGTAATTATGAAACGCTCAATAAATTGAATTGAATTGAATTGAATTTACCATTGTAAATGTAATCTTAGGCAACTTGTGTCGCTGTACCGGCTATCGACCAATCATCGAGGGCTACCGGACTTTTACCGAGGAGTGGGAACAGGCGAGAGTCTTTCAGAATGGAAATGGTGAATGTGGCCTTGGTAAACAATGCTGCAAGAATAGGCCATCCAATGGTGAGATTGAAGAGCAAGAAGAACTATTCAATGACTCTGAATTCGTCCCGTATGACCCATCGCAAGAGCCTATCTTTCCACCTGAACTCATGGTAAATAAAGTGTTATGAAGTGTTCCTTCTTTATACATTAAGGCTGGGGCTACACATTGCAAGTTTTCCGCACGCGGACGGCTCGCAACGTGCTCTCCGCAAAAGAGGCTACGACTACACACGTCGCGCGGGAGTCGGTAAGCCAGTGTAAAAACGTCAAAAATCAAGGAGCAAAATCGCAGACCCGCAACCACACTGTGTAGTCGCTCTCATTCAACTACATGTGTTGACCTTAGTCCTTGTCCCCCGCGTCTCCCCTTACGTTCCTCCCCTTGGAAAGAAGTAGGCCTATACATGGTGGTAGCTCACATTTATAGAAATTGTTTTATCTTGGAGGCACAAATAATCTTAGCTGTTAAAGTGCCCTTAAACTACTAATACTAGTACTTGGTCTGCGGGTCCGGGCCGTCTGCAAAGAGCTCGACATGCTGCGGGAAATTATGCCCTTTGCGAGTCACTCGCGTCTGTGTAGTCGCTCTCATCTCAAACCGTGTTGTCCTTCTTTTGCGAGCACGCTGCGAGTCGTCCGTTGCAGACAACTCACAATGTGTAGCCCCGGCCTTAACTTGTAGACTTTGTTCCTTGCCATTGACTCTTTGTCCTGCCTATACCTTGAAGGTGATAACCTGTTAGACCCTACTGATCTTCTCCTTCAATCTCTACACCTGCAGCCAGAGCTGAGCAAGTATTCCACATCCAAGAGCTTGTAACTTTCAGATGTTTCCTTTTATTTTTGGATTCCATCAACAACTGGAGGGGCATTATTTAGAATCTAGTTTCAGACCTGGCCATTTTGTCACCCGAGCACTAGTCTAGAAAAATGTACTTCAGTTTTCGGTGTAACGGCGTTTCTGTGCTAATACCCCGAGTCTATGGAGGGTGCCTGGTGTAGACATTGTGTTGAACGATTGGGGGGTGAAGTAGAGATGATTTCGGGTACCCGAGAACCGGTTACAAAGCGGTTCTTTTCCAATCAGGTTTCAATGTTTCAAACCGGTTTGCTGCTTGTATGCTACTTGTACACTATTGCTTTCACCACCAATAGGCCAAACATACTACCCCTACTAGATGTCAAAATCATAATACTCGTCTTTCTTTATCACCTTTTCACTCGGCTTTGTTTTTTATTATTTTAGTTTTTGATTTTTTTTACCTTATAGTTTCCATGCATTTCTTAATTCATTTTTTCCGTTTAGGGCCTAGAGCTTTCAAAAATATATTTTTACAATTTTTGGTATCGGTATTCAATTTGTAGGGCTATACCTACTCATACTTGGGGAAGGAACTTTCTACAAGAACGAGTTCCATTTTTCCCGGAACTTTTTAAGGAACTAGATCCCTTTTAGTGTTGAGGAACTTTTGTTCATATTATTTTCAATGAATTTTTTAGAAAGTTCCTTAAAACATTCCAGTTACAATTAAGTAGTCAATTTTGTACTATACACCACTTTTTAGTTTTTAGTATTCGTTATTTAACAACCTTGCCATTTCATACCATTTATAATTTTCATATCATATGTACCATCATGATTCATGACCCCACCGCTCGCCGTACTCTTTGATAGCCGTACACATGCTTGCAAGTTACACGTCAGTCGCTCTGCAGTCACATTAAACAAACTTACAAATAAAAGGGAACTTTTTAAAGGAACTTTATTTTGATTTTATGATGAACTTGAACTTTTTAGAGGTAAGGGTGTAAAAAGGAACTTGCATTTTAGGCCTAGGCTATAAAAGTTTTTTTTAATTGGTGAACTGAATCTTTTAAAAGTTCCTTTTCAAAAGAACTTCCCCAAGTATGTACCTACTTATTGTATTTTGTAACGCAAATTTGTGTATTTAATCATGTGTATAATATCTATGTATGTTTTATTAAAATAAGCTTCATGCATGTTTGTAAGTGTTTAATTACCTATGTAGGAAGGGGGGAGGGGTTGTTACCCTTTATCACAGGAAAATAAAATATATTTGTTCACGTAGCAATGGCAGGGAACATTTTACATTGCTGAGCAACAAAAACTTCCCCACATGCCAGTTTGCGTACTATGCATGCTCATGAGTTTTGTTCGTTTTACAGTTGACATCGAAGGAACTGGATTCGCAATATTTGGAAATGAAAGGCAAGCGAGTGACGTGGTACCGTCCCAACACTCTGGACCAGCTCCTTGATCTTAAGAAGACTTACGGTGATGCTCGAATTGTTGGAGGGAATTCAGAAATTGGTAAGTAATTGATAATTATTTTAGTTAGCCAGGTCAAGGTTACCAGTTTCACAGATTTTATTCATATTGACTAGGAGTGTGCAGATAGTGATTTTAAGGTTCGAATTGAATAGGTATTGAATAGTTGATGATTAACCTTTTGAAAAGTATGCCCGTTTATAAACGTTTTGATGTTTTGGGGTTGCACAGTAATTCAAGGCATGGGTGCATCGAGCTGGAGCTCAGCCATGCAGCAATTTTTTTAAACTGTTTTTATTGATTTTCAATAGATACAGATAATAGTGTTCTGAAACATGATTTGTTCAGCCCTGACCTTGCAAATAAGTTTGAAGCACTGTAAAATTTCCTAGCCGTAGCTAGATTGCTACATGCAAAGAAACAAGTGCCAAACTCAAGGCAGCCCGACGGACCGGCGCCTCCAATAGTGGAAGCCAGCGGTTTAGCCGAGGTTGTTTAACTGGTTCCCACTAGAACACCGAAGTCAAGCAAACTCGGGCGTGGTCAGGTGTAGAGTGGGTGACCGCTCTACCCTGAAACTCACGTATTCCGCTGGTTAGAGCAGTTGTAGGGTTCGAGAGCTAGTGTAACGGCTTCGTTCTCCTCGACGTCTGCTCGGCAGTCCGGGCTAGTGGAGGAACCTATATGACTGTCAAGGTTACACTGTCCTTTCGGATGGGACGTTAAGCCGTTAGACCCCTTGGTACTTTTCGAAAGGAGTAGGCTACGTGCCGGTACCGGGTTTCCCCTCCTCCCTTCTGTTCATACTTCATCCTCATCTATCACCACCTTATCGTCTCAAATAGCCAAAGTGCATTAATATGAGACGTTAAGCAATATCCAATCTAATCCAATGGTGGAGGTGCCGGGCTGAATACATACTATTAGGACTGAGCTATAGTGATGAGCCGATATGGATAACCGATATTGATATCGGCCGAAATTTGAATATTTTCCGATAATCGGTTCATCCGATAATTAGTCTAAATATCGGCGCAAAATTATCGGAATTTGAATTTCCCGCCTGCATCTCACCGCCACCTTTGCCGCCATTTCCGCACGCCGCCTTCCGAGTAAGAACGATCGAATTTAGATGGCGTCGACTAGCTTGACCTTGGTGAGTTAATCGAAAATGGTGGCTACTGGCAGGTAGATGGATTGTGTTTGTGTTCTTTGTTTAAGTTGTAGGCTATCCTATGTATGCTCTTGTGCTTTATTATTAGCAATAATAAGCAATAATAAATAAGTGATTGATGAGTGATGACCGAAAATCGGCGAAGTGTCGTGTGGGATTATTTTAGTGTCAACACATTTAACCCAGGCTTAGCTATGTGCGTGGTTTGTAAGAATGACATTGCAAGAGGTGGGAAAAGCTCTCGGAGTTTTAATTACTAACTTGTGGTCGCATCTAAATCAAGAACATAGTGATGTGCTTAACGAAGAAATTGAAGACGATCCCGGAACGCCTAGGCCTAGGCCCCCTACCCCTACCCCTATTTCTCAGGCTCGAAGCGCTGTTCCCGCGAGTGTTTCTGGTAGGCCTAGGCCTAAGCCGACAGCAGGCCTAGGCCTAGGCCGAGGTCCAACCTTACCAAAGCCTCCTGCAAAGAGGACGGTGCAACAGTTAACAGTAGACAGATGCTTTAATGCTAACACAAGGCCTACACATTTTCAGAATTTCCTACAAAAATAGGTAGGCCTATGCATATTACGTGCAGAAAATCCTGAAAATCCTTAAAAATTTATTTAGTTTTTATTTGATTTAGTTATTGTTAAACGTGAAGAAATAATAGGCCTACACATATTCAGAATTTCCTACGAAAATAGGTAGACCTATGCATATTACGTGCAGGAACAGGCATATGAATCTGCATTTTCTTTGAATTTAGTTTAATGTTTTACTTTAAGTCATCATAACTGCCACATGTCGTAAATATTTTGAATAGTCACTAGTGTTTAACTGATTGATAATATCATACTAGTAGGATTTACCTTGTATAACTGATGATTTTATTCCTGTCTCAAATGTCTTTTTAAGTTAATTAAAAATAATGCAATTATTTTCTGTATTTTTTTAAAACAATAGAATATCCTAAGATTTTGTCAAAAATCCTCTTATCCTTGAAATACCATAAAAATCCTTGAAAGTGGCAACCATGAACTAGGCCTATAGTCAGTATGTGGATATCCATTCAAATAGGTATATTTAGGGGTGTCAACGATTACGATTAAATCAATTCGATTAATCGATTATTAATTGAAAACGATTAATCGATTTTTTAAAAAATAATCGATTTTAAATTTTTGCGTTTTTTAAATTTAGTTTTCAAGATCCGCCGCCTATTACCCGCGAGAAACGTTCCCGTACGTTACGTTTTCCCGCCAAATACGCCGTGATAACCGCCGATTTAATGTCTTGCTCGCCCGTGAGATACGTTTCCATCAATTTCTAGCACGCGAGATTGTTCCCGATCCACATTTGATTGAAGCGACGTCGCAAAATACATCGTTCGTACCAGCCTTGCCTTGTCATCATGTGCGCATGCGCTGGCCGTGCAAGGTCGGAAGGAGTGGGCGGAGTTAAAGCTGCATTCTGTTTAAGCGTTCCACGCGGCGTAGTTGGCGCGGCAGTCAATAAACACAGTAAACGCACTCAACGCGCCTGAAACGCCGAGCAGTAGTTGCACCTTTACGTAACATGGCGTCTTGAGTGTGACAAAAGTGATTGCTCTGGTGTTGTGTTTCGGCCTAGGCCAAGAGTTTTCGACAACATGGCATCAAACAATTGAATTTGATCACAGCATTGATGCCAATTTCATCTCGTATGCTTTATCTACCCCGCCACTTCCTCTTGATTATGCTCCCGACCATATAGTATATATGCTCCCGACTGTCTTCTTCGAGATTGTTGTGAGTGCTCAAGTCCCCGCCACGGCGCCGATGCGAGCTCATGCCTTGCGCGGGCGATTCAAACTAACCGAAACCAGACCGAAGTTTGAAAGAAACTGGCTACTATACCGACATTGTACAAAACGATTAAAATCGATTAATAATCGATTATGGAGGTGAAAGTGAATTCGATTATCGATTATAATAATTTAATCGTTTGACATCCCTAGGTATATATAAACAAATCATGTAGCCCTACCTAGGCTATCTGCTGGCATGTGGTTGCTTTTCAGGTAGGCTATGTATCTATTGGTGGTTGTATTATTTTATAATTATAATGTGATAGTAGTACTTAGGCTTAGTGTAAATTATTATTAAAATATCGGTTATCGGTTTGATATCGGATATCGGATTATTGCTTGTGTCCAAATCGGTGTATCGGAATATCGGACTTTTTCCATATCGGCTCATCACTACTGAGCTATGAGTCTATGACATATCATTCAGTTATCGATATCAAAGATTAGTCATGTGGGGAAAATGGTTCATCGCTGTGTTAAAATTTTTGGGGAAAAAAAATCAGAATTTGAACTCTAGTACAACTTCCCAACGCAAGAATGCGCTAGTGCGAATCGCCAGTCACATCACTACCTGGGGCGCCTGAATAGCGCCGAATGGAATAACCGAACGATCGGTAGTACTTTGAGTTAGTCGTACAGCTAGT
>JAMZAV010009912.1:0-24445 GCA_024449915.1 Sweltsa coloradensis
AACGACGTTGTTCCCAATGGCTGGCTTATAGGTAGGCAATGTTTATCATATTGCATGTTTGTAACAAAGAATAAAATAAAAACTTCATTTTGTGCCAAATACATTACATAATTACGTAGTGTGTTCATACTAGTAATGTTATCTAATTCATTTCAGGTGATAGTGGGTTTGCCCTAGATCCGAATATGATGGTCCCCATCAGAAATCTGGCAACTCCGTCAGAAAACAACTACAATGTTTGCCTGAAGAGGACAAGGTCGGCCAACGAGAGATGCATCGGAGTGGCAAAGAGTTGCTTCCGGTGCATCCATGAGAGTGGGGGCACCCTACAATACTCTCCAATGAAGTGCACCCGCATTATAATCTCTGCCTTCGTCCTTCATAACATTCGCCTAGCAATGAGAGTACCATTCGATGGCGTTGTGGAGCTCGATGTTCAGCACCCGGAACAGAATCAGATTCCTGTCCCCAATAACATACGGCAAAATCAGCGCGGCATGTATCTACGTCAACAGTTGATTGACCATGTTTTCAACGTCTAATGGGAAAACATTTGGGACAGGCCTAATTACCTACAGGAGATATTTTCATTTTGTTTTGTCTGTATTTTTTTTTATTGTTTTCATATCATTAGCTTTCAACGCTAATTATTTCAACCCGCGTTCCAAATTGCATTGAAAGCTAGTAATTTAAATGTGGTACTAAAGAAAAAGTTTTTCGATACCTTCAGAAATGTGAATTAGTAGCCTATAGACCTAGGCCTACCTAGCATTAAAAGCTTAAGCCTATATTCAAAGTTCTAACCAATGTTGTATCAAAAATTATAGGCCTCTTGTTCTAAAAAATTAAAATAAAACCTTTGATACCAATTTTGCCTACCTATCCTTCAGCGTACCAGAAAAACTTTTAAGTTATGAAATGACCATGTTGTCTATAGGGAACTTATGTGGTTCATGGGTCCCAAAAAAACAATAACTTGTTTTTTATGCTTTTTATTATTCCGCAAACAATTGTTATAGCCCTACCTACAAAGCCTTAACGTTGCTATTTTTGGGAAAACTCCATTTCTGTTGAAATTCCTTGATATTTAAAATAGAAACGTTTAAGGTTTTGTAGGTTTTTTTGGCACTTCTGTCGTTGGGGTGGGCCAACTTATTAACACCATGATTTCCGTTACCTACAAAACTACTTACGTTAGGTTAACCGAACTTTCCGCTGGCTACAGTGAGCCGCGCTAGTTCTAGGATATTTTTTATAAGAGCGAAATCGAAATCCTTTTCCACCCGCGTACCTAAGCTTTTCGTGGAATATGATATTGTTAAAAAGTTGGCCCACCCCAATGAAAGAAGTAATGTTTTTTTTTCGGGCGGGTCAATGAACCACCATTGATTGGGCACTGATGGTCTACTCTCTACTGGAGGCCTACTGTTGAGTGCCCTAAAACAACTCTTAACTAACCATTGTTTCTTTAAGCGAGGATGAATGTTGCAACGACCAGCCAAACTGGATCAATAAATTCAATAAATATGAGTGGTTGTCACCGCAAGGCGTAATTCATAGATAGCAATCATTTTGTGATATGCAACCCACAGTCTTACATGCATTTTGAGTTAATAACCTTGAAATATAATGCAAACTAGAGTCTAGGATCACGTTTATCACGCGAGCCGAGTCCGAACTGGCTTGGGAGCAGACTGAATTTTCAGCTCATTTCAGTAACGTTTATCACACGCTGTCAGTCCGGACTAGTATGGTACAAGCTCAGTCCTAGCTCAGTCCGGACTGAAATGAGACGCTGTGGTTGGATAACTTACGAAGAAGGATGGCCGCTAGCATGTATTTGAGTTCGCTCGCGTTTATCACCAATATTTCAGCCCACACAGACCGAGCTAGCTCGGCTTCATTACCGGGCTGGACTCAGTTCGGACTGAGGTGTTCAGCAGGGGATTTCAGTTCGCACTCGGGTCAGTTCGTATGTTACATAACATAACATAACATTTCTTACGGTTGCAAATGGGCCCTTCCGCCCGGTGGCAACCACTCACTCCCCCCAGACCTAATTACTGTCCCCCCCTAAAAATGATCTAAATTCCCTTAAAGACCCACTACCTACTCAGCTCGCATGATAAACGTGGTCATAGGTCTAGTAAGTATGGCTTTAACCCTATTTAGCCTAACACCACAACTGACCAACGGGTCGCTTTGCGGTAGGTCTACGCAGCACATTTCCTCAATTTCAAGTTTATAAAAAACATTTCTAGTAGGTTACTATACTAGGCCTAGGGCCTAGTAGGCTAGCTAAGCTAATGAAAAGATAGGCTAAGTGCAAAGGTAAATCTAGGGACAAGGTTACCAGGGTAGTCTAGCCTAGGGCTACGCTAGGACTAGGGCCTACAACAGCTTAGGTTTAGGTCCTAGGGCTAGGCTAGTCCTAGGGGGACAACAAAACACTGTGGAGTGGGCCTTGCCCAAGGCCTAGCCTCTACTTTACAAATGTAAAACTACTGGCCTACCTAGGCCTTTTCCTAGTTACAGCTTAGGGTGTAGGCCGGCCTACCCTGACTAGGGGCTAGTATTCCGAGCTGAATCAGGCACAATATGAATGGATTTGTGGCCTAGGGCCTCGTAGGCCCAACCTCGGTATTCCAAGTTCCTATTTTGGCCCTATACTAGGCCTAGGCGTAGTATGCTAGGTCTAGATATAGGTAATAGGCCGCTAACCTAAGTCGTAAGAAGGCAAAAATGCGTGCATTAATAGGCTCGTAGAAGCCTAGCCAAGCCTAGTAGGTTAGCCTAGGCCTAGCTAGACTAGCCCTAGCCTTACCTAGCATAGGCCTAGCTAGGCTAGCCCTAGCCCTACCTTGCCTAGGCCTAGGTCTAGGCCTAGGCCCTACTCCCAAGCCTAGGGCCTAGGCCCTACCTGTCAAATTTTAGGTTAAATTACCTTTATTGTTAAAACAAAATGTTGCATTACAAGAGTTGTTTCACTTTTATTTGCAAATTTTTCTGCATCCAAAAATACGACTCTAATTGAAATCTGCTCACAGAAACATATTTAATTGTGACTTTTACATTCGAGGTGGTACAGCTAGCTTCCGTGGTCGCCGCCATTACTCACTAGGACATCGCTAAGACGCGCGCAGGGCTGACCTATCTTTTGCACGTCTTAGCAGTGTCCTAGCGCTAGGCATTTTGAAGAATACGGGCTAAGATTTTTTAGGAATACCGATCCGTGTCCTAAGTAGCTAGAATGACTTAAGAGTGTCCTAGTTAAGACACGTCTTAGTTAGGCGTTTTGAAGAATCCAGGCCCAGGAATCAGACTGGTGAACTGTGGTTGACATGTGAGCTTGTGCTTGGCCTACCCTGTAAAAAACCATAGGCCTAGGCCCTAACATTGTTCAAAATGTCCTGTTGTAAGCGATTCACGTACACTTTAATTTTCTTTGATTTCTTTCTTTTTTCTTGAAATGATTCTGAAAATTGGGGGTCGTGTTATATTCGAGGTCGTGCTTTATTCGGAACAATACGGTAATTCACTTTGATGATGTGGATATTTGGAATTAACAGCCATATTGGATTTAAACTTTGGTTGTAATGGGATCATTATTCAAGTCATTTCAATGTGCAAACAAAGAATTTTTCCTCAAATGCTATTTAGTGCTTAATAATGGACAGTCAAATATGGTATTTTTGAGGAAATGCCAACAATGGAAAAACCCAAATTCCGGGTAAATGCAAAATACGATTTTGCGGACCTGATTTTTTAAAATACTAATGGAAGCTTTCGTGAACCCCGGACAAAAGTCCTTTTGTATTTAAATCGATTTCTTACGGATTTACCGGGCATTGTTTGATGCTGGGCGTGAAAATTGGGAAATTAGCTGGTACTCCCATAAGGAACATATAAACCACGATTTTGTGACGTTACCTTCACCTCTACCAAAACTATAAACGGCACCTTTTTTGTAGGGAATTGAATGGGCAATATTTTTGCCATTGAGACATTTTGTCTATCGCCAACCAATTTGGAGATATTCGATAACCAACACTTTTTGGCCGCCATTTTCCAATATGGCGGCCGAAGCTCCAATCCGATTGTAGGGGAGTTTTAGTATGTTGATAAGTATTATATAAGGAAAGTCTCTGCAAAAATTCAGCGACATCGCAATTATTTCCTCCAAAAATTCTTATTTGACAGGATTACTACCGGTACTATAATTGTCGTTGAAATGATTAGAATGTTTTACAATTGCTTATTTGAAAACTGGTAGTACAGCAAGGATCTCATGTAGCCTATAATTATTTGTGCATTTACAAAAACAATTAATTACGTTTTACGTGGTAAGTCCAAGAATGGACCTAGACTTGGAATCTAATTCAGACACACCCTTTAGTAAATGTTTTTGTTGCACTTTGATAATGTCCCCGTCTGTCCGCGGTAGGACCCCACCACCAACATCGTGTACCAAGTGGAGGACACTCAGGTGACCGAGACCGAGACCATCATCTATCAGCTGCCGGACGGAACCATTACCGACAAGGACGGGAACGCAATAATGGACGAGGACGGAAACACTCAGAACATCAACAACTATCAGATGGAGAGGAGCGAAGAGGACGTCGTATACCAGATGGAAGGTGAGCGGGAGTTGAAATAAACACGTTCAAATTAGAGATGACATCGATTCCAAAAAATTAGAATCGATCATTGTGACCTAAGAATCGATTCCCAAGAAAAAACTTATTAATTGTACGCTGTTATTTTGTTATTTTTGTGGTCATTTTCCGCGGAACCCGTGATACACAGCAATATTTCCGCGGTCATTTTCCGTGGAGCCCGTGAAGGCGTGTCTCACCCGCTGTACGTCAAGAAAGGATGTATTTCTATTTTCTCACCGTTGAGTCGTCGTCTGTTGACCGTACTGCCTGCCTTTGTGTACGATCGGTGTCTGGCGGGAGAGGGAGGGACAGTAGACTTGTGGTTCACCGCTCGGCCATGCCCCAAAACACGACGCGCGAACGTTTAAACTGTCTAGTGAGAAATCGATTCCTCCAATTTGGATTTGATGCAGACAGGAATCGATCCGGAAATGATTAATCAATTCTTCTATTTCATCCCTAGTTCAAATTGTGATGGAGTTATGAATGAATGCGTGATCACATTTAGAAGTTTTGTGGCTTCAAAACGGTGATTTTTTCAAACGTTGGCTCAGAGACACTACGGCATGACGTCTATCTGCCACGCAATGGAACATCAATGCCACAAAGGGATCTAGTGTATAAAAGGGGCAGATTCTCTTTTATGTTTGTTTTATTTACCAGCGCAAACACATGAAGCTAACAAAAAATACTGCAGCCTTCTAGATTAGCACCTTCTTTTCCTACTGGATAATGTTGCTTGCCTTTACGATCTTTGTGGACGGTGCTGTTGGTGTTTGCGCTGGTAACTAAAATAAACTCAAAAAGCTGTGACGATTACCTCCTCCTTTCTATCTCGATTGTTGGGCGCCAGTAATAACTCTAAGTTACTACGAGTTGTTTTACTCATTTATGCTAGAGATTGCGATGAACAAAGAGAAAATCCTGACACAAATAAACGTTGACCTACAATGCAATGACATGTACTTACTAGGGCCCCCTACCTTGTGTGCACTGCCAGACAACACCCTGTCCTTCAGTGTACACTAGGCTCACCGGACTCCGGGCTTCCACAAGGGTGGACGTAGCTGGCTGCTTCCGCCGTACGTCCTGGATGGCTGGCGCACCTGCTTAATCTAGTTTCTAAATTCTAGGTTTTTTTCTGATTTTGAGGTTGGCTGAGGGCCTGAGATATGCAAAAAGGAATGCAATGGTGTTGTAAAGGACATTCCGGGTAATGCACTCGTACACTGTAAAGGTTGGAATTCTGTAATATAATGAAAGCTTAGACAACATGTGATACAGAATAGAAAAATTGACTCTACTTTAACTTCCAATGCATTGGTAAACAAGAAAAGAAACCCCCATTTAGAACATACATTTGTTATTGATACATGATAAGGCCTGGTATGGTTAAATAAATTTAGTACTCAACACTGTCCTTCTGCATGCTGACCGCATGGTTGTTGTCGACGATGCGTAGTTCACACGTGTACGATGCGTAGTTGTAAGGAGGGAAAAGTTGAATTTGAGGCGGAAACCTGGCGTCGGCGTCCCCTGTTTTGGAAGGCGGACCGGTTGCGCGTCGGCGTCGAATTCCCACGTAGGCGGATTGACCCGAACTGCTCGTCGGATAGTGGACTATCCGGCACTTCCCTCTCCTCACGTACTGGCTCGCGTGGGCAATCCAACGGGTTGGTTATTATGGTGTGGACATGGGGAGGATCAACAGGACACAACAACTATGAAAAACTCCAACAGGAGGTGGACCTAGTAGGTGCAAGTGGTGTAGGTCCTGTGGTCCCCGCGTGTTACCACGTGGTCAGATCCAGATGGAAATTCGAGTATCATCGAATTTAAGGATGGATTTATGCAAATTTCTATTGATATTTCAAAAGGAGTAATTTAGATGGGTTTGGTAAGGCCTGAAAGGTGTAGAGTGGACCAAGGGAACAGCGTGGTCGGCATGGTGTGCGGGTTTGGGCTACCACATGGCGTGGTTCTCTTCCTCCCACAAACTCCGCGAATTTTCGAAGAATATTATATAAAAACTCCTAAAACACACTCACATGTTCCCTGGGCCTCTTCCTAGCTCGAATTATCACTGCCATTGCGGCTATTTACGCGATATTGCACACGAACTGTGTCGAAGCGCGCACGTAGGTAAGCACCTGTATACTCAACTCGATACCAAACACTAGTGAGCGAGCCTCTCGTTCGCTCCCGAGGTCGGCTAGCTTCCCTGGCTTGCAAAACGACAGGTTGCGCCGCATGACTGGACTATACGCAGCCCCTATTGGTCAGCGCTCGGCGTGCTCTCGTCTGCACCACTAACAGGCTAGCATCTTTCCTTCCAGATTCAGCCGCTCGTTGCACACAGCTAAAAACTAACGGTACAAGTGCACAGCGTTGCAATCTCTGCAATCCGCACTTGCCACACCGTCGTCGAATACACCCCTCTCATTGGTGCATCCGAATTTCCCGCTGGAAATCGACTTCAACTCTCTCGATTCTCAGAACTGTGTTGACAAGGCTTCTACTGAAACATCGCCAACTAGCTATCTAGCCAGCCAAGGTCAAACGAAATTTAACCCGGCGGAAATTATGCCCCTGTTTAGGACACAATCCCTGGCTCCTAGACTTATTCTCTCACATTAAAATATATTATAGTAACAATAAATTATCATTGAAGATGATAATTTATTTTGGATGGCTAATTAATTTACATATTTATGGAAATTAATTGCGAAAAATTTAATTAGGACAGAGGGGGCAAGGCGACCCGTCACAAAGCTCTAGGGCCTATCTGGCATCTTTGAGTCATCGTATCGATAGATGTCCTCCCCATTTAACTGGTGAATATTTTTGTCACACCCCTGCTAGCCATCCATGGTGGCTCATACAATTGGCTTGTTCACGCAAAGCTCCGCGCAGATCGCGCCACTGCACTAACCCCCTAAACCAGGGTCCACTAGATACTTATTCCGAGCTGCTTGTTAGGTATCTAGTGCAGGGTTGCCGTTTTTACGGATTTTATCCGTTTTAACGGATTTTGAGGGTGCAAAACGGATACACGGATTTTTAGTCCAATTTACGGATATAAAAAAAAAAAAAAAAAAAAAATTTTACGTTTTACGCCGTTTTTAACTAGGGCTGGTCAAAAAATCTATATTTCAATGCGATATTGATAAGTGGGAATATTTTCGATGTGTAAATATCAAAATTTACACCAAAAATGCAAAATTTTGGAATTTTGGTGGAGGTGCCGGGTAGGTAGTCTTTCTTTTTCTTCTTTCTTTCTTTTTATTGCATAATGGCGACCCCTCGCACAATATGTGTCCGGGGTATATTACAGGTCACAGGTCTTAAAACTAAGTTATACATATTATACTATCTCACAAGGCAGTATAAAACTAACATCATAAAATCCCTTAATAAATACATTAAAATGAGCATGACCCTAATGATGTATAAAATAAATATATATATATATTAAAAACAATGAAGGACATAGGCCTTGTATATTGTCGAAGTCACTACATGTTACTCGATTTCAATTCGACCTTCTTTAAAAGCTGCAATTGAATAAAATGCATTTTGTACCAGGTAGGTATATATTTTTTGTGTGAGCTGTTTTGTGTTATCTATCTGTTTTATATTGTTTGGTAAACTGTTGAAAAGAGTTATCCCCGCTATATGTGAGCCTTTTTGGCATCTCGATGTGTTGCTGTGGGGTATATGTAAGTTACCTTTTTGTCTCGTATTATGTTGGTGAATATTTTCGTTTGTTGTTGTATTTTCATCATTTTTGTTTACAATATTATGTTTAAGGAGCTCATATACATAGATGCACGGTACAGTAAGTATTTCCATTTTTTTAAATGTTTGTATACATGATTGTCTATATGAAAGGCCTCCCAGGATGCGAACTGCTCTTTTTTGTAGTTTAAATATTTCATTAATGTGTGTAGTGCTACCCCATATTTGTATCCCATACCTAACCAATGATTCGAAATATGCATGGTAAGCAATTTTTGCTGTTTGAACACCCGTGGCATCTCTTATCACTCTCAGTGCAAAGCATGCAGAGCTCAATCTGGGGTCAGTTTCTTTAACTGTGCTTCCCAATTTAAATTTTCATCTACTGTAACTCCAAGGAAACCCGTGTTTGTGAGTCGTGCTATTTTGAAATTTTTATCCATCTCAAGTTCTGGGAGTTTGTCAATTTGTTTTTGGTATAGATGGAACTGGATAAAATTTGTTTTTGATATATTCATTCCTAGTTTATTTGTTGTAAGCCAATGTTGGATTAAATTTGCTGCAAGTTTGGACTCCCTAACTAGGTTTAAAAAACACTTTGCTATGATAAGAGCAGTGATATCGTCAGCAAAAAGGATCACTTTGATATGTTCCATAAATTTTTGGAGATCATTTATGTATAATAAGAAAATGGAGGGACTTAGTACTGTGCCTTGAGGCACTCCTGCTTCGGTTTCTACCCAATCTGAATAGATTTCTGAACAACTTCCTTTTCCATCTTCATGCCTAATTTTAGTTTTTTGTTTACGTTTGGTTAAATATGATTTAAACCATTTTAGTGTAGTATCTCGAATGCCGTACATTTCTAATTTTTTTAATATAGTCTCGTGATGAACACAGTCAAATGCCTTGCTTAGATCGCAAAATATGCCGAGGGCATACTCCCCTTTATCCATGGCTTTGAGAGCTAGATTTTCTAGTTCTACTAGTGCTGTGATAGTTGATTTATTTTTTTGAAATCCATGTTGGGAGTTTGACAGTATTTTGTTATTTTCTAAGAAGTCAACTAATCTATTTTTAACTATTGTCTCTAGAATTTTTGATAATATTGGTAAAATTGAGATGGGCCTATAATTGTTGATATTATTTAGATCATCTTTTTTGTGTATGGGTGTGACAACAGAGAGTTTATTAAATTAAATTAACCTGGCTGGTGCATATGGTGGAGGTGCCGGGTCATAAAACGCGGTTGTGAGATCGTAAAAATATGCATTTATGGTGATACCTTATCATTCTATCAACCCTATTTGGCCTCGAATCATTTTTTTTCCCGATTGATTCTGGGCCTACAGGTTGGCTTGGTCGCTTTGATTTACTGTCCCCCACTGAAAATCAGTTATATAACTGAGTGAGTAGACTCTTTATACATTTAAAAAAAAATTATTTATTAAAAATAGGCCTACCTACTCTATAAAAAAATTATATATTTAATTTTTTTACAACAATTAGCCTACATTATGATATATCGATATCGTATCGAAATTGGTACATTTAGGCATTTTAAGGATTTTTAAGGATTTGGGTGTTTTATTTAAGGATTTCTAAGGATTTTTGATCTGCTCAAACAGGATTTTTATTTTTTCTTGGTGGCAACCCTGATCTAGTGGACCCTGCCCTAAGACCGTGGCGGTGATTGAAATAAACTATGTAGTATAGCAGGCTCTGTATTGTCAAATCTGTACGCTTCCTCGATTGTTTGTTTACGTATTGTTTTACCATTCCTTCTTTAATCAATGGTTTTACGTAAGTAGTCGTACGACCTATTTCAAGTAATTTTATTCAATAGCATAGCATATTTTGTTTGTTTAAACTTTTAAACAATGAAAACGTGAACGATAGGAAAATTAAAATAAGAGCTGAAAGCACATGGCGCCGTTGAAGTCTAAACCTGGGGCCTAGCACTGTTATTGAGATTAGACCTAGGCCTACTTGGAATAAGGCTACTAAGGACTAGGGCCTAGGCTTTTCTTCAGCATTAGATGTAGACCTAGGCATATCAATATCATGGTATTATAAATTAGCAAGTATAGGCCTAGGCCCTACTTGCATACGCCTCAGAAAAGCCTAGGGCTTAGTCCTAGCCAGTGTTGATTTGTTGACATGAGAGAGGTTACGTAGACAGGAGGCCGAATAAAGACACAATTGTCAGGATATTATGTGTGATTGTATTTATTTGTAGTTATAAACACGACAGTATGCCCTCCTCTCTCCTTACACGAATACACACAGCAATTGGGCATTTTGCTTTCAACATAAAACTATGCAAACTGACAGTAAAAACAGTAGGCTGCTGACAGCTATGAGCAGCCATGACACCCGCAAGTTGGGCTATCACCGCCGTCTACACTCTACATCCGCCTTTACAGGCATCCAGACGGCGGTGGGGGGTTAGTACAATAGCGCAGCGTGGTGAGTAAAAGTCGCAGTGAACAAGCCAATTGGGACGCAGGCCCGAATCCGAAGTGCGATCAAGTGCACTTTTACTTCATTTGGATCTACAAAAGAACTGGAGTTGCAGCTGGCTTTACGCAAAGTTTTCCTTTAAAAAAAAAGTAAATGTTTTATTCTGGAATGCTTGTGGAAGTGTTTGTATTGCTAACCAACTTATCCAACTTTTGAAACACTGATATGCCTACTGTTGATATGAATAAATAAAAATCTGATAATAATAATCATCATAGGCCTAACTCAGTTCCAACTATGTCGGGTTGAGTGGTGGTTTTCCACCATTATCAAGGGCATGAAACTGTAGATACTAAGCTTGCCAGACTCAGTGTTTCTTCCACATCATCTAACTCCTTCCTCTCCACCAATTTACTCCACTCTCTTCTGTCCTCTCACAGCTTTACTCTTGCCACATGCTCCCACACTTCATTCCGTTTTCCAACGTCTTCTTGAATTAATCTTTCCCATTTTTCTCTTGGCCTTCCTACTCTTCTACGAGGTAACAGAACAAGAGGTGGCACGGGCGTTTAGGAGCCATGAAGAATGGTAGAGCTCCGGGAGTGGATGACATTTCTGTGGAAATGATCAAAGCATCAGGTGCGGAAGGAAGAAGATGGTTATTTCGAGTAATAAGTGCTGCGTGGAAACAAAAGAAGGTACCGGAAGATTGGAAAAGAGGTATAATTGTACCGCTGTTTAAGAAAGGTGACCGTAAGAAATGTGAAAATTATAGAGGGGTGACATTAATGTGTCGGTGTGCAAAAATTTATGAGAAAGTTATAGAACTAAGACTGAAGGAGGTATCTGACACAGATCTAAGAGAAGAACAATATGGGTTCAGAAGTGGACGGTCTACTATTGATCCCATATTTGCTATAAGACAGACAATGGAGGGGAGATGGCAAAATGGGAAAGAAATGCACATTGTGTTTTTGGATCTGGAGAAGGCATACGATCGCCTGCCTAGAGAGAAAGTATGGGAGTGTCTAGAGATAAAAGGAGTGGGAAGAGGTTTAATAGACAGGATACAAAGTACATATCAAAGGAGTGAAAGTTGTGTACAGACAGATATGGGTAGGTCAGAATGGTTTCAAGTAAATGAGGGCTTGCGACAAGGTAGTGTGATATCTCCAACACTCTTTACTGTTGTAATGGATGAAATTATAAGAAGAGTGGAACCAAATACAGATGGAAGGGACACAAGAACATTAGTGTTTGCGGACGATGTGTTGATTTGGGGTGAGAGTGCCAGAGAAGTGCAGGAGAAGGTGGACAGATGGAACGAAGTTACTACAGAGTTTGGTCTAAAAATCAATCAGAAAAAGAGTGAATGTTTGCGTATGCAAAAGAAGACAAAGGGCAGGCCTAGAGACATGGAAAATATTGTACTACGGGGAGAAGTCTTAGAAGAAAAAGAAAAATTTAAATATTTGGGAATAGAGCTGGACCGATTCCACTTTTTGGCCGATGCCGATTCCGATGCCGATTCCAATTATTTAACGATTCTTCACCGATTCTTAGCGATGCCGATTCTTTTTTTAAAATGGCAAGGAATAATTAATAATTCCCTATAGTAGTTGATTTCATAGGGATGTGTGAACAGCAGAACAGCAGTGAAATGAGCAGCAATGAGAATTCCTGCTTAAATTTCGAGGGAGATTCGTGATCGAGCAAATATCGAGATTGAGCGATCAACATATAATGAAAAATGTTTAAAAATTCACCATCATTAGGTCTAGGCCCTACCTTATACCTATTATACATTTTCCGTGTGCAAGCTCAAAAACCAGGCATTTTGGAAAAGCCATCTCCAGAAGTAGGCTTAGCCTAGGCTAGGGCCTAGGTTCCCTGGCTTAGTATATCTCATATTAATAATATTACAAATATCAAATATAGCGCATTGGGATTCTTAGGATATAGGCCTAGCCTATTTTTAATCATGTGGGGAAAACGTTTTAGGGGTAGGGGTAGGTCTAGGCCCTAAGCCTTAGGCTAGATCTAGGGCCTAGGCTAAACCAACCAACACGACATCACTTTCCGAAAAAAAAATCAGCCAAACCTAAAGACAACATCAAAATCAACATTAATAATAGTTTCTTATGATCTTAAACTGTTATAAAAAATAGGCCTACGCGTCTTGGTAAGGTCGGCCTAGGCCTGTAGGGGCCTAGGCTTACGGGATACACTTGGACCAATATCCCCATCACTTCCCGATGAAAAATCATTACAAGATCGATGAAATAAAGCGGCAATGCCACTTTCATAGCCAAACCTGAAGACAATACATCAAAATCAACATTAGTAGGCCTAGGCCCTACCGGTTTCGCCCTAGGAATAGCCTAGGCCTAGGCCTGCTTTCGGGATACATTTGGACTGTTACTGTCCGATGAAAACTCATTAGTAGATCGATAAAATTACGCGTCGATGTCATTATAATCTTTTTCACCTGCAGAAAATCCACCAGCATCAACAATAAATAACTATTTCTTGCTATCTCAAGTGCCCAGAAAATACGCGTCCAGAAAAATCCGCCATTTTAAGATTTTGCGAGTTCTGTGGAAAGTCGATTTGCGAGCAATTTCGACTATCGACCTTCGATTAATTCTTCCGCGCGCGAAATTCAAACAAAGAATCGGCATCGAAAATCTTGATCCAAGACTCGGAATCGGCGATTCTACCGATTCTACGAAGACTCGCCAAGTCTCAAGACTCGGTATCGGAATCGGTCCAGCTCTATTTGGGAAGTATATTGACAAAAGATGCAAAAGTGTGTAGGGAAGTGTCATCTAGAGTGCAAAAAGCAGAAGGGTTTTACCAATTGGTGAGAAAGTTACTATGGAATGAGTTGTTCCCACAAAAATGTAAAATTTTGCTGTATAAGGCATATTTTGTACCTATACTAACATATGGGGCAGTAACATGGGCAGTGGGAACAAAAGAAGAGAGTCAGCTGGAAGCAGCAGAAATGAAGTTTTTAAGAAGTAGCCTATAAAGGGAATTACAAAGATGAACAAGATAAGAAGTAATGAAATAAGGAAAGAACTGGGATTGGAGAGATTGAATTTTAAGCTAGGAAGAGAACGTCTAAGATGGTTTGGACATATGAAAAGGATGGGCAGGGAGAGGATTCCAAGACGAGAATTTGAAGTGGCAGAGGAGGGGAAAATCTGATAAAAATTGAAAAAATATTATGTACCGGTATAGGCCTATTATGTAGGGATAGGGCAATGGTCAAACTAATCTCCCACCAGAGGGCAGAACGATCTGGAGATGACCAGTGACCACAGTTGTCTTTACGTTGATAAAATAGGAATTTTTAAACAATTTGGCGGCAGTGCATTGTTGTTGTGGTGGGTGACAGATTTCCCACCAGAGTGCAGGACGATCGACGTTTGGTCACTGTCACCGCCATGTGTAAGTTCCACTGGAACCAAAATGTGAAAAGTCCTGTGGTCACTCCCCAATCATGCGATCCTGGCGGAGAATCGAGGCGAACATTGCCCTATAGCAAGCCGGTCAATTGACCGCTCAAATTAATATTGTCCCAAGTAATATTTGACCGGTTCAAATTGGTCAAAGTAACATTTTGTTTGTTTAATAAATATTTTATTTGGCATCATTCATTCTTCAGGAAAGTCAAATTTTGTTACTTTCCCTTACAAATATGAAATGGGACAATTTCACTGCTGTTGCCGTTAATGCTTTTCTACAGTGAGCATACAAAAAGTTAGGAAATTCACTCATTTACACTCATTAGTCATTTTCACCATTATCACCATTGAATGTGTATTTATTTATTTTTATTTTATTTATTAATATTTACATTTATTTGTACACCATTTGAACATGTTACATTAAAAATAAATGCGAGAATGACAGAAAGAGCATCTGCCCCATGGTATGTGAGTACCCGTCATCATATAATAATGATTAGCCTTTCTTGGTTGCTGACAATGTCTCGTAGTATCTTGCCACAAAAGGCCAATGCGAGGAAAATATCAAACATTTTTTATATTTGACCGACTTTTGGTCAATTACCCGAATTTAATTTGGTTGGTCAAAGTGCCATCCGTAATATTATGTAAATCATTTTTTTCCTTTTTTTTATAAATATAAAAATCACACACTCTGATCATCGTCTACCCTTGCTCACGTGTATTCCTTGTGCGCTTGTTACAGGAACTAGCGGCGAAGAAGAAGGCAGCGTTGTCTACCAGATGGAGACGGAGACCGAGGAGGTGGAACAAGAACAAGAACAACAACAAGAGGAGGAGGAGGAGGTGGCGGTGGAGGGCGGCGAGAGCATCATACACAGCGAGTACATGGACGTGCTGAAGCGCGCTGGCTTACCGACCGACATGCCCATACTGCTAGACAGCGGGGACGGGAACTATGTGGCAATGAACGAGGAGGTGCTGAGGAATATTGTGGACGGGGGAGTGCTACAGGTGGGCGTTTACGTCACTTTAAGTTTTTTAAGTTGGTTAAAAGCCGGAAAGATAAAAAAATGGATTTTTTAATTTCCTTCAAAAATTGCCAAGTAGACAATTTTAATAATCACAAGGTTTTTGGTCCTTTTGGAACACGCCAGGACAAAACGCAAAAGAATTGTTGCCTTCAGACTGTGTTTTCGTTTTATGTTCTCTATTCTTTCCCAACCTGTCAACTTATCTCAACTAAAGTAGCCCGTAGGCGTTTTCCGCTCTTCTTTAGTAAGTATCCTAGTTCTCCTTGTAAACTCAGAGCTGTGTTACAGGTAACCGAGGGTAATCTGGTACGAGGGGATGGAGAAGAGTTCCTAGTTCAGCCGGAGGAACCGGCTGTAGAGTCTCAGGAAGAGGGGGAAGAACCTATGCAGGAAGAGGCTGTAGAGGAGCACCTAGGTGAGTCAGTCGGGATATATATCACTCTGCTTCTCGATCACTTTGTAGTTGCCACGGATGTAGTATGTTATCAAAAGAAAGAACATTTTACCATTTTGTAATTTCACATAGCCTAGTTTTTCAAATTCAAATGTGAATGTTTGTCTATCCTAATGAGCAGCTTGTGGCATTTGATCCCATTAATTAATCACTTAAATAATTTTGAAGCTTCGCACACCCCTAATAACAACCAACGAACATGTTAGTCTAGATAGGCCTAGGCTACCTAACAAAGTTATATTTCGTTTAAATGTGACAAATATAAAACAGTTTTTCTAGGCCTACTTCAATGAGAACATTTTGTTTTACTTCTTCAATTTTCTAGCCTTTTCCTCATTTCATCTGAAGGTTTGAAATCAGCCATCCCTTTTCTTGACGAACAGTGCATCAGTGCATTAAGCATTGGCGATTCTAGCTATGATCTGTGTGCTGTCTTAATGAGTGTTAGTGTGCTGAACACTCTTTCTACACCAGCATTGCTATGGGGCAGAATTAACATTGCCTTTGCTAGTTTAGAAAGATTTGAGAAGCATAGTTGGGCCATTTTCTTCTTGCTGCAACACTTTGTGCCAATACACATCAATTTTATCGGACGAGCTGAGTGACAAGGGTGGATCCCACAGAGTAGGCCATGAACTCTTGTGTTTAGAAGGACTCGCTTGACTGGTGCTGATAACTTCAATTTTTCTACTACTTTCTCCCGATGATTTCTGAAGTGGGTAAAAAATTACTACATTCTTCAGCACTTCATCATGCAAAGGTAAAAGTCGGTATAACTCTTTTGCACCCACTTCATAAAAATCTCGGACATGGCCAAAGAAAATTTTCGTATCATTGGAGCTGATGTTTGCTTCTTCCAGAATTGTCCGTGTTTTAAACCCAATGAATAAAGAGGAATCTGGTAATTGATTTTCTCTTTTGAAGTAATGTCACTTTTTGAATGATGCGGAACAGAATGAAGCTAGCAATGAATTGACGAAGAAGAGACACACTGGCTGAATAAAGTTTGTGGGCATAAGGTCTTTCATAGGGGTGTGCTGATAGCCGAAATTTCGGTTCGGTTCGGATAATTCGTATCCGAACCGATGCGCGAAAAATTGGAACCGACTTCGGTTTGGTTTCGGATAGTGTGAATTGCGCGCGCAAACCTCGACTACTGGCACGGAACGTGCTGTAGACTGCGCTATCACGCTCGTGGTGTGCGCACCAGAGACTGCGCAGAGCTCTAGGAGGCTTTGCTTGAGTCGACACCGCTACGTTGATCGTTTTTTCGAGTTTGACGACCACTGTTCGACTATCGATATTAAACACGTCACACGACCTTGAGACTGAGGCGATGTTTTATTTATAATGGTTTTATGTTGCTGTCCACACTGCCAACGACTGAAGTTACGCTAGGCTATTTTGTAATATAATTGGGCAAGGAGCCTTTAGTTTCTCACTTTCGGTATTATTTGAGGCAACTAGTATGCCGAATATGCGTGGTAGTATTATTTGCAGTGCAGCGCAATCGAAATACGACGTAAACTACATATCGTTATGACTGGTTTAACCCTACTTCTGCCGTGAACAGCACATAGTCCTAGGGCCTACGTGTTATTATTATGATTCCTAGTTACAAGTTATTACTCAATTTATGATGGAAAGTGACATAGAGCGGTAAAATATTACAAAATGATGAATGCTCTTTGCTATTCCTAGGTCTAGGGCTAGCCTCAGAGCCTAGTTTAGGGCCTAGGCCTAGCCCACAGCAACTGCTTTTGACTGCACTTGGGCCTAGGCTTTATCAATCTTCATTGGTTTCAAAAATTTGTTGTAGGCTATTAAAATTTGATCAACGTAACAAAGATCCTTAGTTTTTTATTAGGGCCTCTGAGGAGCCTAGGCTAGGCCCTACTTCAAACCTTGGAACAAACTCAAATTTATAAATTAGGGCCTAGGCCAATGCTTCATTATTCAAATTATTTTGATATGGGGAAAAAAGTCAAGCTAGGCCCTATACCACTTATTTATTTTACATATATTTCAAGCCTAAACTATCCGAACCGAAACCGAACCGAAAATCGAATAATTTTACTATCCGGAACCGAAACCGAACCGAACTCAAAAATCAGGATTCGCACATCCCTAGTCTTTCATGCTGGAACATGCCATTGAATTTTGTGATTCAAGGAAGAACTGCTTGAAGAAATAGAAAGTATAATTTTGCAGAGTCTGAATGTAAAGTGTCCTTGATGCGTTTTAACTATTCTAAGCTATTTTCCTTGTGGTCAACTTTTGTATCGAAGTATAAAGTTAATGCCGGCCACTGTTCTAGGAGACAATTAACTAGGGGTAGGGGTGTGCGAGTAGCACATTTTGAATTCGAGTCGAGTATTCATTTCAATTTTTTTTATTTTTTTATTTAGTTGGTCCACTTGGAACACAACGATTTTTCTGTTGTAAACATAAAAAATACATCATTGTACTTGTATCAGGCTATTGAGGCCTTCCTACCCTTTGTGCTAGTCAATTTCAATAAAATTATAATTAAACAGAATGTTATCAAGAGTAGACGTAAAGCAATATCCAAAAAAAAAAAAAAGAGTTCCTGGCCCCATAACAATACTGCTGCGATGTTTTAATCCGAAAAAAAATCCTCCAAATTCGCACTCGCATTATAATATTCGCGGTCTAGGCATATCCAATGCTATTTCAGCATATTTGAATATTCCGCGCCCTTGAATGGAACGAGTTCCAGCAGTCGATAAAGAAGTCGATAAAGAAGAACCTTCTTTATCGACTCTAGTTCTAGCGATGGCCGACGGAGCGCGCCACGCGTCGCTCGCGTCATCAAACACTGGCATCAAAGCAAAGATGGAAGATTGAAGGAAGAGACATAAAACATGTCAAACTACGCCAACTACGATTATAAAATACGTAAAAAGTGCATTAATGGAATGTTCACTGGCATTCTTTCTTCTCGATAGTTGATCTGAAATATTAGTGATATAGACGCAACGAAACCAATAAAGGATATTGTTAAGTAGGGGTGTGGAAAGGGAACCCAACAGCTTACCTGGTCGGTGACTGCAGGGCTCTCGTAGAAGAAAGACACAAATAAATAAACATAATACAAGAAAACGTCGAAACTGTTTCGGCCAAACAGGGCCTTGCTCACTCGACGAGAGCGGAGAGTTAACTAAACTAGGTTTGTACAGATATATACAGTTATTTACAAGTCACGCCAGTGGCGCTGTTGGGTGGGGGTGGTGGAGTGCAGGAGAACTAGGAGGAGGGGGGGGGGAGCAGTGGAGTACACCCTAACGGATGTTGAGGTTTTAGGGGGAAGCCTCGAGTTGGTAATCCACTGGTGGCCCAGCTCCCACCTCCTCAGTTCATGTTCATTGCAGTGGCAGGCAGGGCTCTCACAAAACACTGGCCTTTGGTAGCATTCGTTGAAAGGCGGGTTTTGTGAGGATGCAGCATGAAAGGGCCACTGGTTTTTCAATGTTGCCTCCCTTTGGTATCGTGTCTATGGCCATTCATCCGTGTGTTGGGGGGCGTTGGTAGTAAGGCCTATATTTTTCAGCTGGGCATCTACTGCCCCTCAACTGATAAATGACGTTGGTGCTTTGGCACGTGTTGTGTCCCTGGATGGCGTATGTTCTGTCCGTGGCTCTCGCTGTAAACGACTCGGTGGGAAAGGTTGGGGTTTGGCATTTTTTAAACAGCGAGAGCTGTCACAGGGGTAGGAGCCAGGTGGTAGGGCTACTTGGGGTGTGTCGGTCCTTTTTCCGGGGGTTGCGTTTAACCAACAAGTCCTGGATGTTGGGGGGGACGCTTGAATGTTACCCGCGGGATGTTTGAGGTTTTTGGTCAGGGTCGAGGTGTTTCAGCAGATGACTGATCCTCTGCATGATGCCGTTGAGGGCATGTAGGCCAGGGTGCCACTGGGTGATGAGGGGATTGTGTTCCCTGTGTGCGAGTGGTTGGGTCTCTGGGGGCACGAGTCATCTGCTGTTGGATCAGTTTAGGCGGGTAGCCTCGGTTGCTGAAGGCTTCCGAGATTTTGCTACAGTATGCGGCCAGGTCCTCCTTGTCGGAGCATATTCTCCGGCCCCGGGTGGCCAGGGAAAAAAAGGTAGGGCCTGCTTCATAGATGAGGGTGGCAGCTGTCGAAGTGGAATATTGGAGGCTGTTGGTAGGCTTGAAGTGTACCTTAGGTTCTTAGTTGGCCTTCCTCCAGGAATGGTCCACATCTAGGAATGTCACTTGATTTTCTGAAATGTTTCCACGTGAACTTCACCGGGAAGTTCAAATTCAGGGCGTCCAGGAATGTGAGAAGTGTTCCCATCCCGTGGGTCCAAATGCAGAAAATGTCGTCATTGAAGCGTACCCCACAGTGCCCGGCGTGAGTGGTTGTCCCTTAAGAAAGTCTGTTTCCAGTTTTCCCATAAACGGGTTCGCATAGGAAGGGCCATGCGGGCCCCCATAGCTGTGCCTTTAGTTTGAAGGTAATGTTTTTCTGAGAAGGTGAAGTTATTGAGAGTGAGGATCATCCGGGCCAGCCCTTTACTAGGAACTGGGTGCTCGGTGTGGAGTTGGTAGGCCTAATTTTTTAGGTAGGCTTCCATGGCTGCGAGTCCCTGAGTAGTCGGTATGTTAGTGTATAGAGAAGTGACGTCGATGGTTACTAAAATGGTTCCGGGGGGGGAGGGCATGCCCAGGTTTTTTTTTGTCCAGGAAATCGTAGGTGTCTTTGATGTGCGAGTCTATTTTGTTTCACCAGTGGCTGCAAATGGTGGTCCACAAAAGCTGAGATTCTCTCCGTGGGTGAGTTATAGCTCGAGATGATTGGCCGGCCTGGATTCCCTGGTTTGTGTATCTTCGGTAGCATGTAGAAGGTGGGCGTACGCACTTCCAAAGGTGTTAAGGTGGCTATAGTGGTGACATTGAGCCCCTGTGCCTTGCCATGGAGGTTGAGGAAGTCGGCTACTTGCTTACGGTATTTCAAAGTCGGATCCTCTGTCAGTGGTCTGTAGGTGTCTGTATCTGAGAGCTGGCGGTGGGCTTCAGCCTTGTAGTCGTCGAGCTCTTGAATAACTACTGCTGATCCCTTGTCAGCTGGTAGCAAAATGATGTTGTGGTTATTTTGAAGAGATTTGATGGCTGAACGTTGACGAAAGTGAGGTTATGTTTTGTTTTTTTGACTGTCAGTGAATGTTTGGTGAAGATATTTGTGCCAGTAAGCTTGCAGATAGAGTTCTAGTGGGGGATCGGCTGGTAGAGGATCCGTTTCCCAGTCTGATTTTGCGCGGAATTTTGCGACAGCTGGGTCCCAGTATTTTGTCCGGGTTAGGTTGGGAAGGGTTCTGACTGAAAAAGTAGTTCAGCCTAAGTCTCCGGGCGAAGGTCAGAACGTCCTTTACCAACGCAAAGTGGGTCGAATTTCGGGGTCGGTGCCAAAGATAAAACTCTTTCTAGGACTTCTTTCTCGGGGTCCGTGAGAATGTGTTTTGGAGAGGTTTTCAATTGACTTAGGGCGATCTTTTTTCGTCGTCTGCTCTTCAGGGTCCCATGGTGGGGTGGGCGTGGCCTGTCCCGTCCATGGGGAGGGGCTGGCGCCTAGGTAGCATCGGAATGCCAGGCTTCGGTCCGCCTAGGCCTAGCACATCGGGCGAGGCAGGGCTTGCTTCCAAAAATGCTTTTCCCAAATTCGACCACTTTGCGTTGGTAAAGGACGTTCTGACCTTCGCCCGGAGACTTAGGCTTGAACTACTTTTTCAGTCAGAACCCTTACCAACCTAACCCGGACAAAAACTCGACCCAGCTGTCGCAAAATTCCGCGCAAAATCGACTGGGAACCGGATCCTCTACCAGCCGATCACCCACTAGAACTCTAAACTGCAAAGCTTACTGGCACAAATATCTTCACCAACATTCACTGACAGTCTAAAAAACAAACATATCCTCACTTTTCGTCCAACGTTCAGCATCAAAACTCTTCAAAATAAACCCCAACATCATTTTGCTACCAGCTGACAAGGGATCAGCAGTAGTTATTCAAAAGCTCGACGACTACAAGGCTGAAGCCCACCGCCAGCTCTCAGATACAGACACCTACAGACCCCCTGACAGAGGATCCGACTTTTTAAATACCGTAAGCAAGTAGCCGACTTCCTCAACCTCCATGGCAAGGCACAGGGGGTCAATGGGCACCACTATAGCCACCTTAACACCTTTGGAAGTGGGGGTACGCCCACCTTCTACATGCTACCGAAGATACCACAAACCAGGGAATCCAGCCGCCAATCATCTCGAGCTATAACTCACCACGGAGAGAATCTCAGCTTTAGTGGACCACCATTTGCAGCCAAATGTTTAAACAACTAGACTCGCACATCAAAGACACCTACGATTTCCTGGACAAAATAAAAAACCTGACATGCCCCTCCCCCCGGAACCATTTTAGTAACCATCGACGTCACTTCTCTATACACTAACATACCGACTACTCAGGGACTCGCAGCCATGGAAGCCTACCTAAACATTAGGCCTACCAACTCCACACCGAGCCCAGTTCCTATTTGGTCTGGCCCGGATGATCCTCACTCTCAAAAACTTTTACCTTCTCAGAAAAACATTACCTTCAAACTAAAGGCACAGCTATGGGGACCCCATGGGCCCCCTTTCCCATGCGAACCTGTTTATGGAAAACTGGAAACAGACTTTCTTAAGGGACAACCATCACGCCGCACTGTGGCTACGCTTCATTGACGACATTTTCTGCATTTGGACCCACGGGATGGGAACACTTCTCACATTCCTGGACGCCCTGAATTGAACTTCCCCGGTGAAGTTCACGTGGAACATTTCAGAAAAAACAAGTGACATTCCTAGATGTGGACCTATTCCTGGAGGAAGGCCAACTAAGAACTAAGGTACCTTCAAGCCTACCAACAGCCTCCAATATCTCCACTTCGACAGCTGCCACCCTCATCTATGAAGCAGGCCCCCACCTTTTTCCATGGCCACCCGGGGCCGGAGAATATGCTCCCACAAGGAGGACCTGGCCGCATACTGTAGCAAAATCTCGGAAGCCTTCGCAACCGAGGCTACCCGCCTAAACTGATCCAACAGCAATGACTCGTGCCCCCAGAGACCCAACCACTCGCACACAAGGGAACACAATCCCCCTCATCACCCAGTGGCACCCTGGCCTACATGCCCTCAAAGGCATCATGAAGAGGAACAGTCATCTGCTGAACACCTCGACCCTGACCAAAAACCTCAACATCCCGCGGGTAACATTCAAGCGTCCGCCCAACATCCAGGACTTGTTGGTTTAAACGCAACCCCCGGAACAGGACCGACACACCCCAAGTAGCCCTACCACCTGGCTCCTACCCCTGTCACCAGCTCTCGCTGTAAAACATGCCAACTCAACCTACCCACCGAGTCGTTTTACAGCGAGAGCCACGGACAGAACATACGCCATCCAGGGACACAACACGTGCCAAAGCACCAACGTCATTTATCAGTTGAGGTGCAGTAGATGCCCAGCTGAAGATATAGGCCTTACTACCAACGCCCTCAACACACGGATGAATGGACCATAGACACGATACCAAAGCAGGCAACATTGAAAAACCAGTGGCCCTGCATGCTGCATCTCACAACCTGCCTTTCAACGAATGCTACCAGGCCAGTGTTGTGAGAGCCCTGCCTGCCCACTGCAATGAACATGAACTGAGGAGGTGGGAGCTGGCTCACCAGTGGATTACCAACTCGAGGCTTCCCCCTAACCTCAAACATCCGTTAGGGTGTACTCCACTGCTCCCCCCCCCCCCCTCCTAGTTCTCCTGCACTCCACCACCCCCACCCAACAGCGCCACTGGCGTGACTTGTAAATAACTGTATATATCTGTACAAACCTAGTTTAGTTAACTCTCCGCTCTCGTCGAGTGAGCAAGGCCCTGTTTGGCCGAAACAGTTTCGACGTTTTCTTGTATTATGTTTATTTATTTGTGTCTTTCTTCTACGAGAGCCCTGCAGTCACCGACCAGGTAAGCTGTTGGGTTCCCTTTCCACACCCCTACTTAACATTAACTAGCCGTTTGGCAGCTCCTATCTATCAATAAAGGATATTATTTGTTTTCGACGCCCTGTAGGCCTAGATTAGGCCTAGGCCTAGTCCTATTCCCGATTCCCGCATCCAAGTCTCCGTTGTTGTTTATCGTAATAATTCTGAAAGCACGCAGTCTCTAGGGCCAAGGCCTACTTTTTGACGTCACACTACACACGTAGTAGGCCTAGGTTGTAACAAGCCTAGGCCCAGGTCTCTGTCTAGAGGTCTCTGTACGTAGGCCTAGCCCTACTGTGATGATGGTTCTTTTCAGTTTTCATAGGATTTCATATGTTTAAAACTCGACTCGAAAACTTCGAGCCTAAAACCAAACTCGACTCGATGTCGAGTATAAAAAAAACTCGACATTTCGAGTACTCGCACACCCCTACAATCAACACATTCCAACATAGCTAATAGAGATTTACCGTATTTACTCGAATGTAAGTCGCACGCGAATGTAAGTCGCACCCCAGTTTTGAGATGTCTAAAATAAAAATGCGAATGTATTC
>JAMZAV010009913.1:0-23126 GCA_024449915.1 Sweltsa coloradensis
CCAAAGAGTTTAATTTTTATTTTTAAATTTTTTAAAATTTTATACCCTTTTTTTTTTTTTTGGGAAAATTTAAATTTTTTTTTTAATTTTTTTTGGAAGATTTTTAAAATATAAGGTAAAATAAAAAAATAAAAAAAATCCCTTTGCGTGACGTCTCTCACGCCTGCTGTCTGCTACTATGCTTACTGCTTGGGCAGCAGTGACTTAAATTCTTTTTCCTTTGGACGTGTAGGCAAAAATGGTTTGCAAAAGGAACATCTGTGTTTAAATTGTTTTATTTTTTCTCATGGGCCCTTTTAAAAAATCTACAATATGAAGGGAATGTGGGGTTCGCGGGCTTTCGATAGTTGGTGGGCCTTTCTACTTATTCTGTTTCAAAAAAACAAAGGATTGCCGGCACCGATGCATTGGGGGGAGGGCTACGCTAGGCCAAAACACTGGGGCACGAATAAAAAAATCGCTCATTTCTAGTTTCGAGTAGGCGTCTACCTATAGGGCTATACTTTGCCCTTAAACTTTCTATGTTGATTCTACTGAAGAAATTGCGTTTTTTTAATAATCTCGTTGCCTGGGCCTAGGCCCGGGGCCTCTGCGGGTGGTTGACCTAGGCCTATATGCTCACCATAGGAAAAAAATCTTTTTTTATGGACATGGCCATTTTCATGGGGGGAAACTGTCACTATTGTTTTTTTTTTTCTACCGTAGGAATTCAGGACAAGGCTAAAAATGACTACTAGGGTGTGTGAAGTCTTTTCGAAAAAATTTTGACTCTAGGCTTTGGCACTTTTTTCTTTTTGGGTTGGGGGGTCCAAAATAAAGGCAAGATATTTTAGGCTGGCCACCGAAGAATTTACAAAATTATTTTTCGGTATGTGTTTTCATTTGGTTGTCTCATCATGGCTCATCACGTGCTCTACAGGGGGGCCCGTAAGATAGGTACCCTAGGGCCCTTTTGTATTCTTACGGTCTATGCCTCTAACCATTCACTAGGCAGGCCCCAGGCTAGGGCCCAATCGCTTTTTTAAAACTAAAGAGGGGCCCACCGCAAAACCTTTAACTCGCTATTTTTAAAACTAAAATACCTACAAAAACCTTTAAGTTGCATTTTAAAAGTAAAGTCCGGTACCTACAAAACTTTAACGTCGCTATTTTTTTAATGAAAATATACCTCAAAACCTTTACGTCGCTATTTTAAAACTAAAGTACCTAGCCCACCTCTGATCAAAAACTGGCATACCAAAAAAAAAAATTTGCTCCATGCCCTAAGAAAAGTGTGTATAAATTCTTTCGGCATGCCGAAGTATCCACCCCGAAAAAAAATCTCTATTGGCATGCAAAATTCGCACGAAAAGTCAGGTAAGCCACTGCACTCACCGAGTGACTGAGTGCTGCACTCATGCAGTCTGTTAAATTTCCCCAATGGAATAAGAATGATAAAAAATTGTGCAAACATGGCATAACATAACATAACATTTCGTAAGGGGTTTTGCAAATGGCCCTTCCGCCCGGTGGCAACCACTCACTCCCCCCAGACCTAATACTGTCCCCCCCTAAAATGATCTAAATTCCCTTAAAGACCCACTACCTAAAATATCCCCCGGCAAGTCATTCCATTCCCTAACAGCCCTTTTCCCATGAAACCATCCCGACCCAGATCCGTTCTTACTACTTGACGCTGGAACTTCCATGAATGATCCCCCCTTCCCCTGTAAAGCCCCTCTTGTAGCCTATTGCGGATGTCCCCCCACCCCCTACTTCCCCTAGCCGCCCTGTACATATTTCACAACCTAACCTCCCTTCTTCTCCCTCTAATGACTCCCACCCCAACTCCCTAACATTGGCAGTGACACTGTCATATACTCTCTCTAATTCCCCTTATCGTCCTCTTCCCACCGCCCACCGCCCCCCAACCTTTCCTTTAAACCCCTTTTTGCCGCCCTACGTTGGACTTTCTCTACTTCCAAAACCTCCCCCAACTTATACGGATCCATGCCGCCGCCCCATACTCCCGGACAGGTCTAACCACTACCTTATATGCCCGTCTTTAACCTCCCGGCTGGCCCCTCTTAGATTTCTCATAACAAAACCCAGAGCCCTATTTCCCTTCTTAACAACTTCTTGCACCTGATCCCCAACCCAAATCCTCTGCCCAAAATCACCCCTAGTACTTATACGTTCCTACTTTCTCCATAACAGCCCCCTTAAAGTGTAGTCCTACCTACCTTAATTATTCTTCGCGAGAAACCAACCACCTTACAATTTACCTATGTTCAAACCCATCTTATTTGCTGTGACCCATTCCTCTATTACCCCCAGATCTGCCTGCAACAACCTAACATCCTCAATCCCCCTTATTTCGCTATACAAAACACAATCATCTGCAAAGAATCTTATTCTTGATGTTATTCCATGCCCTATGTCATTTATAACATATAAACAACAAAGGTCCTAACACTGAGCCCTGCGGTCCCCCCGAGGGTAACCTCTATACTATGTGAAAAGGGTACCCCCAACCCTAACCCTCTGAGACTACCTCTCAGAAATCTCCAACCCCCTCCCCCACTCCTTTATCCCCCACCACATTGTTTACCTTCTCCATTAGCAAATCGTGCGAGACTTTAATCAAAAGCCTTTTCAAAATCTAAAAAACAGCATCTACTTCCCCCCCACTGTCCAAAATGTCCCCAATATCCTGAACTAATCCAAACCAGTTGAGTGTCACAAGAAAACCTTTCCCCTGAAACCATGTTGAGCATCCGTGAACCACGCCTCCCCTTCCATGAGTTCCTAACATAGTCTGCAACAAACCCTCTCCATAATTTTGCTCCCTACTGAAGTCAAGCTAACTGGCCTATAATTTCCTATTGTACATCTATCGCCCCCCTTATGAATGGCCTGAATCCTTTTCAGATGCAGATCAGCTGACGTAGTAAATAGAAGTGACAATAAAATACCTTTTTAAGGGGCCGACAACAAGGAAAAACTTTATTCGAAAGAAAAACTTTTTTCCGTAAAACAAAATTAGACCTAGACCCTAGCCCTGCTGCCCAGGCCCTTCTTTGGCATAATCATGATCCTTGAGTAGGCCCTACGTGTCTATAAGCCTAGGTCTAACAAAAACAATCGTACCTACCAAACCTCTTTTTTAGAATAGGTAGGCCTGTTAATTATTAACATCAGAAATGTAACCTGAAATTTAGGGTTCTCTTCATTTTGATTTTTTAACTTATTTAAATAGACCTACCAAATATTCGTCGCTGCTGTCTGACGACAACAAAAAAAAATTTCGCGCATCAAGGGCCGCCATCCTCACTAGATTTGTCGCACTGCCCTCTGATCCAGCGTGGTTCAATGCAGCACTCCGGTTCCTAATGCACCCCCAAATGGTGTCCGTGCACTGGCACTAGTTTGCACTCAAATTCCCAAAGGGTTTGGGATGATTCTGAAGTTTTTTTCGCATTCAGTGTGCTCAAAGTGGGGCCCTATGGAAAACACCATGAGGGCGGAAAGGGCCGCTCTACAATAGCCCGGGCAATAGCTTCCGTTACTGTTATAGCCTAGGCCTATAGGCCTAGTTCAGTTCAATGTTAAATCATAGCCGATATTCCTGTTTCTGGGTTTTTTGTGCATCACCCTTAAAAATTGGAGCTTCCCAAAAAGGGGGTAGGTGGGCCCTAGGCCTACATAAAAGCATAGGCCTAGAAAGCATTCACATGCATTCCCAAGTCATGATCAGCCTAGGCAATCCAAGTGACAAAGCAGAGTTGACTAACGATTAACTTAATCGCTTAGTGATACTCACTTTTTAGTTCTCAGTAACAGTCACTCTGGTTCGGGGAAACAAAACACGAGCCAATGAATAGTTTTTTATTAGGCCTAAAGCAAAGAAAAGGTCCTTTTGGACTACAATCAAAAATTCTAGGCCTGGGCCATTTAATTTTTTTATTGTTAAGTGTTTACCTAAGAATCATTTTTATAAAGTGTGACTATTTCAGAGCTTTTAAATTTTTCCACTTGGTTATTAGGCCTACTAACTGCATGCAAACTTTTGAGCAACTGTGATATCAGTCAGTACCGGCGCTAGAACATGAGGGGCTCCGTGCCAAGAGTAATTGTGGGCCCCTATGATTTGTCTGCGTGTCGTATATGCCAAACCCCGGACGGGGTCTGGGGCGCACCCCCAGCCCCCCAGGGGCTCTTTTCGGCCAAAGGCGAAAAATTTTCTGAGGTCCTAACTTTTTAAAAACGCCTATAAACCGTCTAAAACATATTTATGTTTACAAAATAGTTTAAAACAAAATGTAGAATATTAATTACAAAAATGAAGTCAACCGTCTAACGTCATAGCTAGAATATGTAGACCTTGATTAGAAATACGATACAAAATCGAAAAACAAACAACCGAACACAATAATTTTTGTATCTAAAATTTGCACTTTAAATGCCGTTTAAAAACTTGATCAGAATTATACATTTTATTTCACACTCTTTCTCACATTCGTACACGTCAACATAAATAAACAACACAAATAAAGCTAGACACTTTGCACACATCACAGGGGATGGAGATAACGCATCCGAAACTACCACGTGAACACAGACCACTCGTCCGTTCTTCGTTTTCTAGGTCAGGGCTGCTTTTTGGCGCATGCGCAATTGTGGAAACCAAAGCAACAGTCCAGTGCTGCTACTGCAACTCATCAGATGAGCACACCAACACTATCTCAGAGTCAGTGGCGTAGCGTTGACATTTCGAGGCCCGTGATTGTGAATCAGAGTCCCGTCCCATCTAAAGAAAACTTATCTTTAACAACGGGGAGGACTTTCGGATTTTTTTTTCCCTTTTTTAATATAGATACATTACAAATTGTCAATAGGTCTAAGTTAATTTTTAAAAATTTCGGGCCCCTGGGAGCGCGGGGCCCGTTCGGGCTGCACGGTTCGCACATGCCTGGCGCCGGCACTGATGTCAGTCAACCAACAAACAGGAATTTGCCTTATAGTACGGGAATTAACATTAATTTCCTTGGTTTAGTCCCACATTTTGGCCGGTCGCTCGATCTCGAACACCCTGAAAACATCGCTTTGGCCCAAAAGGGGGTTTGGACAAGATGATGGTTTCGTCTGACGGAGACGTGACCGTAACCAACGACGGAGCCACCATCCTGAAACTCATGGCGTCGACCACGAGATTGCCAAGCTGATGGGCCAGCTGTCCGCAGTCCTCAAGACGACGAGATCGGAGACGGGAAAGACGGGCGTTGTCGGTAAGTTTAGTCTAGACAGACTTACTTGTTAAAGACATGAAGTTTTTATGTAGGCCGCCTGCAGCCCCATATTAAAAGTCACGACTTGCAATTGCTTTAAAACTAAGGGGGGGCTACCAACCGAAAGAAGAACCAAAAACTGTAGTCTTAAGGCCAAGGGGCAGGTCTATGCATTGATATGCTTTTAGTTTTTTAAAAGTTATTTTAGGCTATTAACTTCTAGGGCTGCCCAAATTTGTGTAAATGCTCTTAACGTTAAACTCTATTAACTGCTTAACTGTTTTAATTTACTGTGTTGAAATATGTCCATACCTTTGTTATTGTTCCTAAATTTTTTTCCACTTTTGAGTGGTTGACATTAAGATAAAGTCGTGTGATGAACAAAAGGTTAATAACCCACCACAAAATAAACCCCCCCTCAAAGTGTCAAATGAATGTTTCCTATTCCCTTCAGTCTTGGCCGGTGCGCTCCTCGAGCAGGCCGAACGCTGATTGACAAGGCATCCACCCAATCCGAATTGCCCACGGCTTCGAGCTTGCTGCTCAGTGCGCTGTTAAACATCTCGAGAAGATCGCAGACAGTTTTCCCCGTTGATGCTGTTTTGCTTGAGCCCCTCATTCAGACTGCCATGACTACGCTTGGTTCAAAGATGTGGTGTACTTACCTTTCTGCTACAGTACAGGTCACAGAATGTAGTACCCTGTAATAGGCCTACCTATTGTTGTAAAAAATAAACCTAACTAGCGTGAGTTTGGAACTTTTCAATTGCTGTGAATTTCAATTTATTGTAGGCCTACATTGGCATTGTTGGGGTTTGCCACAATACAATCCACCTCTTTGCATTGAAAGTGTTGTAGGTTGGATTTGAAAGAAGTGTAGTAGCATTCGCGTACGTGTTTTAAAAGTTTGTCGCACTTGGTAATGAATTAATGATGAATGTTTCCGCAGCGTGAACAAGTGCCACCGTCAGATGGCGGAGATCGCTGTGCAGGCAGTGATGGCAGTCCGGACATGGGGAAACAGAACGTGAACTTCGAACTGATTTAAAATTTAAGGCAAGTCGGGGCCGGCTTGAGGACACGATGCTGTCAAGGGGGTGGTTGTCGACAAGGACTTCTCGCACCCTCAGATGCCCAAGGTAAGACGAGCCCTCAAAATTGAATATTTTTTATTGAACAAATAGGCTAGGCCTCAGAAGTAGGATTTCAGTGAGATTTGCAATGATCTCTTCTTTTCATATGCCAAAAATTGACATTATTCATGTCATCATGTGTTTTCTAGTTTGCCAGTAGAGATAGGACTCCTGTTCGCTCCGATCCATGCCATTTGGCATTTTGTCGCGTTCAAGCTTTATATATGTACATTGAAAAAGATGTTTCCTGTCTTGTTCTCCCAGCTCCACACATCCGACAGACACTAGATTCAAAATTCCAAATCTATGGAGGTGCTTTCCGAGTAGGTCGTGTCCTGTTTTGAAGCCGAATTGAGCTGTCTCTATTTTTCTACTGTAGCACTTACGTTTACCAGTCGGCCTGCATTCTAGTGTAATCTTCCACAGTTTATTCTGCCCCCTCTCTTGCCATTCCTTACGGACTGCTTTGTCTGTCGACGCATGCAGGTGAGATTTGAGAGATTTATGTGACAGTTTTTTACTTTCTTGTTGTTTTTTGCTACCTTGTTTGGCTAGGTAGTCGGCCTTCTCATTACCATATATGCCACAGTGGGCCGTATCCATTGTAGCACAATTTTGTTCCCATCATACATGAGTCGTAGAATCTGTAGTTTACATTGTCTAATTTTCGGGTTCTGTTTCCTCCCTATTTGCAATGGCTGCAATGGCAGTCTTGGAGTCGGATAGGATCACAATTTTTCCGGTTTTCAGATTTTGATAGTTTCAATAGTGCTTCAACTATTGCTCGGATTTCTCCATCATAATTGCTTCCATTAGCACCAGCTGGGTAGGAAGCCTCAATTCTCGGCTGTATATCCCTGCGCCCGCATTTCCTTCCCCTGGGATGCTGATCCATCTGTATCAGATGTAGCCATTCATTTTCTGGTATTTCTGGCGAATGTATGCCAATGTCAATTTCTTTAGTTGAACCAATGAGTGGTTGTTTTTCTTACCGTCGATGTCAGGTATTGTCAATGCATGTGGGATTTCTAACAATGCAACATTTATGTTTTGGTGGTAGGAGGTCTTGTCTATTGTTAATTGCCTCATTCCCAATTAAATGCTCATTTATTTGTCGTGCCTTCGTTATGAATGTTACATGGGTTTTATGTTTTTCACATGGTTCTTTATCCCAGTAGTTCTGATCCAGTCTTACCAGTTTTTCATATAGGATCCCTGCAGCTTCATTTTGTCTGGCCTCTAGGAGTGGAATATTGGCCTTTGCTTCCATAGCTACTATAGGTGTGGTTTTTAACACCTCCAGTAACTATTCTGAGTGCAGAATTTTGGACCCTATTTAGAGATTGTAGTGCATTTTTAGGGGCTTTTGTTATGATTGCATTACCATATTCAAGCAGTGGTCTCACATAGGTTTTATATGTGGTAGATAATGTGTTCTCTGTTGCCCCCCAGGTAACACCTGCAACTCTTTTCAACAGGTTTAATCGCTTCCTTCCTGCTGCTTGCATTTTTTCAATATGCTTGGTCATTGTCATTTTTTTATCCATAGTTTACACCTAGGTACACTGGTGTTATCTTCTTTCTGTAACAGGTTTGTTCTGTACTTGAGTAAAAATGTTGGTACACTTCGTCCCGTAGTGTGGTAGTCGTACACGGTCTTCTTTTCGTTAACTATCATTGCATTCTTTTCTGTCCATTCTTCCAGAGCTTTAAGGCTTTATTCATTTCAGTTTCCATCTTATCTTTATCTCTACCACTGTACACAGCACCACATCATCTGCAAACAGCTTTACTTTGACCTCACTTCTCTCTTCAATATAGTCAGCTAGGTCATTTATGAGATCAAGAAAAGGGTAGGACTCATGACTGCTCCCTGGGGAACTCCTGCTTGGTTTTTCTGTATTTTGATCTTTTGTTTCCATATCTCACTCTCATATACCTCTGGCTCAGGAAATTTTTAGTCCATCTGTATATGTTTGCTTGGGATGTTCATATCCGACATTTTTGTACCGTATTGTTTCCGAATATAGCGCGATGTTTTTTTTCCCGAAAATACAATCTCAAAAACAGCACTCGCGTTATTTCCGCGCGCTTGCATTTGAAATAGCGCCTGAACATAGGCCACGCCTCTATACACTCCCGCGCATAGTCTGCTGCGCTTCGCCCGCCCACCCACTCGAAGCCACTGAACTCGGCCGAACCTTGGGCGAAACTGTCTGCTAGTCGTCAGAATCCTTAGCCGTGATCACATCGTGACCTAGCTTGAACCTACATAGATTTTGTTTGTCGGGGTTGTCTATCTACGTTGCTAAGAGTCTACGTAACGTAATAATGAGTGATGAAGGAGAGATGAAATGGCTCAAGATGAACAAATGAAGACTGCTGATCGCGTGGAAAAGAAAGGTTCCTCTGCCTTACAAATCAGCAAGGGATTGCGAAGGAGCTAGGCCTAGGCCTACGACCATAGATACTAGGGCCTAGTATAACCCCCCCCCCCCCCCCCCCCCCCCCACGACGTAAACATTGAAGACCAGGAATCAGACTGGTGAACTGTGGTTGACATGTGAGCTTGTGCTTGGCCCTACCCTGTAAAAAACCATAGGCCTAGGCCCTAACATTGTTCAAAATGTTTTGTTGTAAGTGTTTCATGTACATTTTAATTTTCTTTGATTTTTTTTCTTTTTTCTTGAAATGATTCTGAAAAATTGGGGGTCGTGTTATATTCGAGGTCGTGCTTTATTCGGAACAATACGGTAAGTAAGATCTTTCTGTTCACAACATCAAATGCAGTTTGGAAATCAACATACACCACAAGTGTTGCTAGTTGTTTATTGAAGCCTTCCTTCACCTCCTGCTGTAGATATGCCACTTGGTCGAGAGTGCTTCTATCTTTCCTGAAGCCTGCCTGGTGTTCTGTTATGAGGTTATTTGACTCCAGGTAGATTTTTAGTCTTTGGTTTACCATACGTTCCATGAGCTTTGACATCATACTTGTGAGAGATATAGGCCTATAGCTCTCTACTTTACTACTGTCTTTTCCTTTCTTCACTATGGGGATAACTTCTGCTTTTCGCCATATATCTGGTATGTTTCCCTCCCATATGGCATTGAAGTGTGTCAGTAATACCAGTTGCCCTTCCTTTCCTAGGTTTTTCAAGAATTCAGGGTAGATAAGGTCAACTCCTGGTGACTTCTTGTTTTTCAGTTTACTTAATGCTTGTCCCAATTCATGGATATTAAATGGTGCATTATAAGGGTCCTCGTTATCATGTATGTATTTTGGTTGCTCTACTTTTACATGTTTATTATTTATTGGTCTTGTTTGTTGTGACATATACTGACAGAACGCCTCTGCTTTATCCTTATCTTCGGTGAGTTGGACTTCTTTATATATTATTGGCTCCTGTTGTTTTTCCCTCTTTTCTTGGTTACATAGACTGGAGAAGTATCTATATGTGCTTTGACACCATCCTTTCTGTAATCTATTTGCTCCACATATTCTTGTAATGCTATTCTCTTGCTTTCCAAAATTTGTCTTTTTAACATGGCTTGTACTCTTCTTAGTTGAATCATGTCTTTCATGTCTTGAGTTTGTTCTGCAGTTTTCCTTGCTTGATCTCTTTGTTGTTTCAGAGTTTGTAGTTGTTCATTCCAGAACGGTTTTGTAATTTGTTTGTTTTCCTCTAGGTACAGTTTTTTCTGCAGCTGTTTGCATGATATCTATAATTTTCTGGTTGTCTAAATCAATGTGTTCCCTTGATTCAAATTCCAGGAATACTTTATTCGGTAATTCTTCTGTACTCCTCCCAGTTACCCTTTTTAAAATTCCAAGGGCAGTTGGTTTCTCTAGCTTCAGGTTTACATTTCTGTCTTGTTATAAGTAAAATTTTGTGTCCAGCACCGGAAGGAGACTCTAGGTTGTCCTGTTTCATGTGATTGAATAAGTTTGTGTGGCATAAGGCTAAATCTGGTCTGGAGAGGCCTCCTCTGTATGAGAGGAAGGTATATGGATCTGCTGCTTCCAGTAGCATCAGCGGGTTGCTGTCTATGTATTCTTCAACTATGTGTCCAACTTTTGTTGTTGTATTGTAATGCCAGGCTTTATTGGGTGCATTAAAATCTCCTACAATTACTGACGTACTGTCAATAGTGACTAGATCTAAAAATTTTGTTTCGTTTGTTGGTGGGTTATAGAGAATGATGTATGTGGTCTTAGTGTGATTTTTCCACAGTTCTAGTTGTACCACCTCTATCTTGTCTTCTTCGTCCATTTTGTGTAAAATTTTAAATTTAGATGTCAGACCTACTTTCACACCAACTATGATGCCTGAAGAGATTTGTCTCTGTCTAGGGAGAGTATATATTTTGTAGCCGTTAGTCATGGCTTTGTCCAGTTTTTCGTTGTCTGAGATTGATCCTGCTTCCACCACTGTGAATGCGTCTACATTTTTGTCACTAATTATCTTCTTAAGTTCTAAATATTTATCTTCGGAGAGACCTCCTGCGTTCCAATATAACAAGGTGACGTTGCCCTGAGAAGGACACATTTTCTCCACTCTCCTATCTCTTCTGTTAACTTGCTTTGGCATCTTCGAGTCCGAACGTTTAGCGTGATCCAGGGGGCACGTGTAAGTTTTAATCTTACGGACGCGTTCGGAAGTCCCCCCCTAATGTCTTGAAGGTAATTTGCGACTGAAAGAATAATGTTGTAAAACTTTTTCTGAGCAAATCTCTTTTGTATCTATTTCAAACTAAAAAGTAGTCCAATGTGCAACAACCCTTTTGAGCAAAGTAAACGTAACTACTGTTGCTATGCGTGTGCATGTAGCCTACACCAATCTATCTCTCTTTGTTCGTAGACGTTACGGAACGTGAAGCTGGCTATCCTCACCTGTCCGTTTGAACCTCCCAAGCCGAAGACCAAGCATAAGCTGGACGTCACCTCGGTGGAGGACTACAAGAATCTCCGCGCTTACGAAGCCGAGAAGTTTTCGCAGATGGTTGATCAGGTAGGCCAGTAGTTGAATACCTACATTCATATCAAATGAAATTCTTAAAAATTGTCATTATAAGGCCATAACGGTTTGATGACTTGGGCCCTGCACATGTTACATTATATTTATATGTTGTCCCAACCCATCAATTTTAGGTTGTATTCCTTCCCACAATTAAACCTTTGTCAAGTGCAGTCATAATTTTGAGTTATGACGCGCTTTCAGTAGAATTAGAATGGCCTTGTAAACTATTTGTCTTCAATTTAATTTCCGATGGTTTAGTTAGGCCTAACTGCTTTGAAATGTCTAGGATCTTTGTATTGTGCTATGACTTTATATTTAGCTTGGCCTATAAAGTGAAATAAATGAATTCACCCACTACCTAGCAAGAATACAACTAGATATTTCCTGTTTGTGTTGGTGGTTGCCGGGAGCTTATCAGCAATATTCTCTGGTTGTGTTCAATGGTCGTGGCTGGAATACTTGAACGAGTCTAATGTATAAATGTACATGTTTCAGGTGATTGCCGCGGGTGCTACACTAGCGATCTGCCAGTGGGGTTTCGATGACGAAGCTAACCATCTACTTCTTCAGAGGAATCTTCCGGCTGTGAGGTGGGTCGGTGGACCAGAAATCGAGGTAAGCGTCGATTCAGTGTTCGTTTTATTTATCTATCATGTAGAATGCCTTGGACTTTTATTTGACTGGGCCTACGTAGGGCGGCAAGAAGGGTTACGGGGAAGGTTAGGCGGTGGCGGTGGGAGGAGGGTGACAGGCCTAGGGGAATGTAGACTGGGTTTATGATGTCACTGCAATGTTAGGGGAGTTAGGCTGGGAGTCATAGAGGGAAAAAGAAGGGAGGTTAGGTTTTGCAATATGGGCAGAAAAGTCATTAGAACGAATGCCATTAGCCTACTACAAAATAATCATTATACCGATAAATTTCAGTGGTCCCGCTTGAATTTCTATGTTTATAATGTTAAAATATGAGTCATTACAATGAAAATATCATTTTAATTAACTCATGTTTTCGCTCATGACTATAATGAAACGTTTTACTTTTTACATCAAAATTTGTCTCCTGAATTCTTGATTTGATGGAATTCCTAGCCTCTCAAAACGGGTTTTCCTCCTCGCGATCTCCGTCACGCGACAAACAATACACACTACACAGCGTCTATATACCTCTCCCACTCCCGCACGTAGCTGGCCGTCGTGATTTTCTCGTAAACAATGCTGGACACTCGTATTTAGCAGTGTCTTTGTGAAGGGATGTTGTAGCTAGGGCCTAGTGGGTCTTTGACGGAATTTAGTTCGTGTTTGGAGGATGGCAATAATTAGGTTTTGGGGGGAGTAGTGATGCAGATTGCCACCGGACGCAATGGCCAATTTGTAACCGTAAAGAATTGTTATGTTATGTTGTTATGAAGTGTTGAGCTTTTGCCAGAACTAAACTTTGTACACTATGGATGCCTATATGAAGCTTAAATGCAAGAATTTTATGTCTACCATTTGACACAACAAAAATCTTTTCATTGCACAAGTAATTCCCCAGAAGATATCAACTTATATTTCTTCTGGCCAAAGACTGTGCAAGATCATGATTAAGTTTGCTATTGCATTGATATACCTACATTTAATGAATGTCAATGAATAGACAACCATACACGCCAATGGGAGGTTTCACTTTTTTTGTGGGCTGAATTCCAGAAAATTTGGTAAATTTAAAATAATTTCACAATGTTTTCCCGAAGCTAGTAGGAAAAGCAGATGCTGCGCACTACGGAGGGATTGCGCCAATCGCGATCCCCGATTCAAAATACTATAGCTAGGGACCACACTTTTCGGGGGGGAAGTTTTTCACAAAATTTTGGAAATTCTCATATAGCCAAAGTAAAAATTTAAATTTGTTTGATCACTGGTGCTTATTTTAAACGCCGCAAAATTTTTCGCAAATTTTAAAATTTTTTCCTCGTTTTACCGGGGCGAATTTGATGTTTCTCATTAAAAACGAAATTTAATAGCGAAAATCAATAAAAACTAAAATTTTTTAAAAAACGGCAATTTCTTAGAGGTCTGGGCCTAGCTGTCATCGAAAATACGAAAAAATCCAAAAACGCTGTTTGTTTTTTTTCCAAAGTTGGCTAACCTGTAGCAAGTTTTTAAATTTGTTTTTGCTGCCAACCGTCAAAAAACGTGCTTAAGTGGGTCCCACCTTTTCTGGTCTTCGACGAAATTGATGTACATTTTCATGCGGGGGAAAGGGCCTTGCTTTTACTACTTTTCTGGTCTTCGACGTAAATGATGAAATTTTCATGGCGGGGGAAGGCCTGAGGCAAGACAGTGTTTAGCCTAATTTTTCCTGCTTCCCCCCGGGTTGTTCACGCCCTTTTTGCACATTTATTTCGCTCGATTTTTTCGGCCATGCCAAAAGTCGCCTATATTTACAGTGCGATGGCCCCGAAGGAAGTTTCTTTGTTTTTGACAAATAAAAAAGATTGTCGCCTACCCTAACCCAAAATAGGCCAGGCCTAGGGCTAGCAGTTTTTATAACGCCATCTAACCTAGGACCAGGGAATGCACCCCAACAAAAACGGGCTTAAAAGTAGGGAAAGGGCCTACGAATAGGCCAGGCCTAGGCCCAGGGTTTCCTAGAGGGGTTTTTTTAGCACATGGCCTACTGGGTGTTTGGGTATAATTATTCCCCCAAGGCCCTGGGGGTCTGTTAGGAGGGTTTTTTGGGGGGGGTTTTCTTGTTAGTTTAGTTGAAAGTGTGTCCGGGGGGGTTTTGGGTTTTTTCATTTCTTGATTTAGGCTAGGCATGGGCCTAGGCGTGTTTTTTTATTCTTTTTTTATTGCTATTTCTAGTTAATTGTGAATGATAAGCAAAAAGTTTTTGTGGGGTTTTTTGGGGTTGATAGTAGTTGAGTCGATGCCGCGGTGGGGTGGGGGGAAGTGTGAGATTGGTTCCACATGGGTGGGGTGGGGTGAAAAGGGTGTGTAAAAGATGCTGCAATTTGAAAGTCATGGTCTTTGGGGGAAGGAAGGAGTGCGGGTACCCCTCCCTGGGTTGGACGAGTGTCTGTGAGGAAGGATAAATGGGATAAATTGGTGGGGGATGTACAGGTTTTGAAGAAGGAACTAAGTGCCTGGGGAGTAGGGAAGTAGGCCGGGGCCTAGGGACTGGACCCGGGGGATGTGCTTAGGGATTGTGGGTTTGAGTGTCTGAGCAGGTTATGGGGAAAAAAAGGGGCGGAGGGTAGTAAAGTTGGGGGTGTGGGCCCTAATTTAGGTTTAGTTTCGGGGGTTCTGGTGGGGGTTTTAACACGGGGTAGAGGGTAGGGGCGATGGGTAGGAGAGTTGCTTGGTATAGGGTTGGGGGGGTGATGCAAGGGGTGAGCTGGAAGAATGAGGTTTGGTGAATTTTGGGGAAGGGGGGTGCGAAGGGGGAAGTAAGGAAGGATCGATTTTGTTAGGGCATGTTAGGAGGGAAACGTTAGGAAAGGGTTAAGTGAGGGAATGGTGGGGAGATGGGCCAACACAGGGGAACACTACAATGGGGATTCAATTTTTGGGGGGGGGCGCTCGGGGAGGGCGGAAAGTGTGGGGGGTTGGGTTTGGGTGGGATTAGAGTGATGAAGGACTGAGATTGTTAGGCGTAGAAGGGGTAGTGAAGAGTGAGTGAGTGAGGGAAAGTGGGTACAAATGACTTTGGGGGGTGTAAAAGAAAGGGATGTGGCAGGGAGGGTAAGAGTTGTGACAGGGTGCAGGGAAGTCCGTATAGTACCAAATATGGCCGACCTTTTTTTTCTTTATTTTAGGTCTCAAAATCCCTCCTGGGCCTATATGCGAGCATCGGCTTTTTGCGCGCTAATTTCAAACACCCAAGTTCAGCGCCTTTTTTGTGACAAGAAATCGTTTTTTCACGTTCTGTCTGGCGTGCGCCAAACAATACGGCGGGCACGGGGGACCCACGCTATCTCTGGGCCACTGCAGCCCAAATGATGATTGAAGAATGACGGGAACAGTAACTGGGCGATATGAACCGTCTGCTGGAGATTGGTCATACGCTACTCTCAGGGGGCTCCCTCAATAGGCCGCGCGGGGAAAACGACCTTTTGGCACGGGCTCCGGGGAAACAGACCGCGGGAAAAAAGGGCGCGTAAAAAAAAAAATTTTTAAATTAAAAATTCCTTTTTTAAATTTCGAGACCAAAGTTGGGGGGTCGGCCTTATTCGGGGTCGCCTATATTCGGTTTACGGTATAGGCAGGCAAGGGGGGTTGGGGCTGGTTTTCTGGTAGGGAGGATGGGAAGGGATTAGGAGGGAGTAATAATGAGGTGAATGAGGGGTTTGGCTGATGTGGTGATGAGCAGGGTGCTTTTTTAAAATAGCAGATCAGGGGTAGGTAAAAGATTTTTGGCAAGGGAGGATTGCCTTATTTAAAGGGGGGGGTGGGGTAACTTGGTAGATTTTTTTGTCAGGGTTGCTGGAATCTTGTGACCACGGGGGGCCATGCAGGAGGGTAAGGGGGAAAGGAAGCAGGGGTTAAAGGTTTGACGTTAATTTTAGGAGTATTAGGGGGGGGGAAAGAGTTGAAAAAACTGTGGGGGCTGATTGAAAAGGTATATGAGGGCCCGATGTGTTGTGTGGTGTGGAAAAATGGTTTAAAGATGAAATTTTTGATGGGGAGGTTTGCCGTCAAGGGTATGATATATTTAGGGGGATAGAATAAATATGGGGGGGGTGTGATGATAGTTTTAGGCATGAGTTAGGGGGGACGTTGTGGTCCGTGAGGTGGTTGAATGCTGGGTGTTTAGGGTTACCTTGGGGAGGGGAACTTCCATGGGTGTTAGGGGTGTATAGACCCATGATAAGGGGAATGGGAGGTTTTTTAAAAAAGCTAGAGGGGTATAGTGCGTAGTAAAAAAAGAGTGTTGGGTTTTAGCTGGGGATTTTAACTTTTCCCGGGTGCTTGGGAAGGGGGGGGGGAAGGGTGTGGAGGTAGGAAACAGGAGTGGGCTTTTATGGATTTTTTTGAGGGTTATACAGGCTTAGGGGGGGGGGTACAAGGGGCAAAGGGGAAGGGGGGGGAAAATAATATTTTTGATGTAAATTTGTTACCGGAAGAGGTTTTAGTCAGGGCCGAGGTTGGAGGGGATAAGTGACCACAGAGTCCCAAAAGTTAAATTAGCGTTAGTGGGGATGGTGCGAGGGGGGGGATCAATTGGGGGGAAGTTTATGGGCGGTATGATGGGCCGTTTTCAAGGGTTGCAAAAGGGAATTAGGAAGAAAGTATGAGGAGTGGTCTCGGGGGGGAAGGGGGTTAAAAAAGATGTGGGAAAGTTTTCTAGATTTTTTTTAGGGCTCTTTGGAAAGGTTTTACCGCAGGGAGCAAAAGGGAAATGGGGGGTCCGGTTTTTTTACAAAGAAAATTGTGGTTTAAGAGAAAAAGTAGGAGCGTGTATGGGAAATATCGGGGGGACTGGGGGGGGAAGAAAAAGCTTAAGGAATGGGAGGGAAATACTTGTAGGGCTAAGGGTTTGGGTAGGGATTTTTATGATGAGGGTTTAAAGGGTGGGGGCCGGGGAAAAAGGGGCACGGGACAATTTTAAAAAACACTTAAGGGGACAAAAAAGGGCGGGTGGCAATACCTACTCTAAGGGGGAGGGGGAAAGGATATACGTTAGCGACCAGGATAAAAGGGGGAGGCTTTTTAAATTTCCATTATGGGGGGGGTTTTCAGGAGAATGGGAACAGGGACATTGGCGGGGGAAAGGGTGGGGCACCCCCTCACAATTTCGGGGGTAGGGGGTAAAGGGGTGTTGGGCAAGATGGTTGTAGGAAAAACTCCAGGGGGGACGGCTTGGGGTGCAGATTTTTAAAATTGGGGGTGATGCCGCGGTAAGGTTTCTAGGGATGTAGGTAGAAAGTCTTTAAGTGAGGGGAAGATCCTGAAGGTTAGGGGGGACTCGTGGGGCCCAAATTTATAAGGGGGGGGATAGATTACAATAGGGAAATTTTAGGCCAGTTACTTGACTTTTAGTAGGAGCAAAATTGGAGAGGGGGAGTTCAGATATGTTTGGAACTCTTGGAAGGGGAGGCGTGGGGTTTCCGGGTCTCAAAAAATGGTTTCAGGGAAAAGGTTTTTTTTGTACACTCAACTGGTAGGATTATTCAGGATATTGGGGACATTTTTGGACATGGGGGGAAGTAATGCTGTTTTTTTAGATTTTGAAAGGCTTTTGATAAAGTCCGCACGATTTGCTAATGGGAAGGTAAACAAGTGGTGGGGGGTAAAAAAGGGGGGGAGGTGGGTTGGAGATTTCTTGAAGGGGGTCTCAGAGGGTTAGGGTTGGGGGACCTTGTCACATATAAGAGGGTTTCATCGGGGGGCCCAGGGCTCAGTGTTGGACCTTTTTTGTTTATTATGTTTTTTAAATGACTAGGGCAGGGAATAACCAAGAAAAAGATTATTTCAGATATTGTGTTTGTATAGAGAATAAGGGGGATTTAGGATTTAGGGTTTTTTGCAGGCAGATTGGGGGGAAAGAGGAAAGGGTCCAGCAAAAAGATGGGTTTTTAACATAGAAAATTTAAAGGGGGTTGGTTTCCGCGAAGAATAATTAAGGTAGTAGGACATACACTTTAATGGGGGGTGTTATGGAGAAAATAGGAACGTATAAATACTTAGGGGGGATGTTGGCAGAGGATTTTTGGGGTTGGGGGGGTCAGGTGCAAGAAAATTGTTAAGAAGGGAAATAGGGGTCTGGGTTTTGGTTTTTTGAAAATCAAGAGGGGCCAGCGGGGAATTAAAGATCGGCATTTAAGGGGGGGTTAGACTGTTGGGGATGGGGCGGCGGCTGGGATCGTATAAATTGGGGAGGTTTTGGAAGTAGAGAAATCCAAAATAGGGCGGCAAAAGGGTTACGGGGAAGGTTTGGGCGGGGGGGGTGGGGGAAAGGCGATAAGGGAATGTAGAGAGAGTATATGACAAATGTCACTGAATGTTAGGGAGTTGGGTGGAGTCATTAGAAGGGGGAAAAAGAAGGGAGGTTTGGGTTGTGCAAAAAGTACAGGGCGGGGTAGGGGAAGTGGGGGGGGGGGGGGACATCCGCAATAGGCTACAAAGGGGCTTTCAGGGGGGGGGGGATCATTCATGGAAATTTTCCCGCGTCAATAGAAAACGGATCTGGGGCGTATGGTTTCATGGAAAGGTGTTGGGGGAAAGGAAAACTTTTGGGGTATTGTAGGTAGTGGGGCTTTTAGGGGAATTTTTGATCATTTTTAGAGGGGGACAGTAATTAGGTCTGGGGGGAGTGAGTGGGTTTCCACCGGGCGGGAAGGGGCCCCTTTTACCTTAAGTTATTTTTTTTTTTTTTTTAGGTTTTGGCTGGGCCCACCAAATTTTCTCATCTAGGCCTAGCTTAGTTTTCCAAAGCTATCTAGTAGGCCCTCGGCCTAGGCCTAGCTAAGTATGTCTTTTGAAAATAATTCAAAATGAACGTAAAAGCATGGTCAAAGTACTGAAAATCAATTAGGCGTAGGCCTATAGTGTGGACCAGATAAGGTGGCGGTCGCCGAGGGATCGCAGCACTGTCGTCCACGCACTATGGCCACAGGATCGGCAAAAAGTAGATAAAATAACGGTCTCTAAAACTGCTTTCGGAGAAAAACACGACTATTTTAAAGCCAAGCCTTGCCCAATATTATCCTAAAAATAAAGTATTTATGAAGTGTACGAATAAAATCAAGACATTTTGATGCTCCTAAACATTGACATCACATCTGGCAAGGTTGGCATTATAAACAGCTGGAACTTTGGACACACCATGACCAACAAGGCAAAAAAATACTTTCGTAATCGTGATTACTTAAAATCATTATTTCGCTAAAATACTGACTCTGTGGGATGAACTACTTTATTCGCAGCTTATAAAATGTTGATTTATGTGATAACATCACGATAACATGACCAAATACGGTAGGCCCTACCTAATGCCAGTTGTGTGTAAATTGTCAACGTTGGCGTCCGTGCTCTCGCTTGACCTTGACGCCCGCCACCTTATCTGGTTCAACCTATATGAATTTATGTAATTTTATACAATAAATAAAATTTTAATTTTACCTTTTTTAACGTGCAAATTTTTATTTTTATTTACCGCTTTTAAATAGCGAAAATGTTGCACTTTTATGTTTGATGACGAAATAATATACTCCATTTTAAACGTTTTATATGACAAATTCTCCCAACTTTATTTACCACTTAATTTGGTCCCTACTGATAGCTCATTGGCCCGCGGAAACTGCGCACATCTGCTGACTTGCTTCGGAGCAACTATATCAGTGTGTTAAATGATTTGTACAATCTTAAAGAAGGTTAGGCTACCGTAGAATCATAGCATTGAATTCAATGCAGCTCTTTTAGTGGAGGCACAGCGGAATTCCAGTGGGTGACTTTCATTTGTCCTCTGGCCAGAAAATGTGCAAGAGAAAATCAATTGGTCAAATTCATAATACACTAACTGTGTGTTACATGGTTTGTACAATCGTACAGAAGGGTTTTTTTTAGAACCAAGCTTAAACTCTAGGCAACTCTTTTAGGGAGGCACAGCGGAATTCCAGTGGGGACTTTATTTGTCCTTGGCCAGAAAAAAAGTGAAGAGAAAAAATGATTTGGTCAAATTCAAATACATTACTGTGTGTTAAATGGTTTGTAAATCGTACAGAAGGTTTCTTGAACCTAGCATTGAACTCTCAAAACTCTCTTTTAGTGGAGGCAAAAGGAAATTCCAGTGGGGATTTCATTTGTCCTCGGGCCAAAAAATGTCAAGAGAAAAAGTTTTGGTCAAATTCATAATACATTTAAATGTGTGTTAATGGTTTGTACAATCGACAGAAGGTTATCTTTTAACCATAGCTTAAAACTCCATAACTCTCTTTTAGTGGAGGCAAAAGGGAATTTCCAGGGGTGATTTCTTTTTGTCCTCGGGCCAGAAAAATGGAAAGAGAAAATCAATTGTCTAATTCATAATACACTTCTGTGTGTTACTGGTTTGTACAATGACAGAAGGGTTATCGAGAACCATAGCATTAAACCTAAAAACTCTTTTTAGGGGAGGCACAAGGAATTCCAGTAGGTGACTTTCTTTTGTCCTCTGGCCAGAAAATGTCAAGGGGAAAACCAATTGGAAAAATTTAAAATACCTAACGTGTGTTCAGGTTTGTACAATCGACAGAAGATTTACCTACAGGGCTCGTTTTTATATCCGGGATAGATGGTTAAACGTTTTTTGCTTCATCTTATGTTTACCTCTTGATTCCATTTGATGCCATCCCAACGGGGGGCCGTATTGTGCTCGTTCGAGGAGCTGCTGCGGGACAAGCTCGGCCCCCCGGGCCGGGTTAGAGTAATTTTCGGCACCCCCAAAGGAAAAAATTGGTATTGAAGGTGCAAGAATTTTAAGGCGGGGACCCTCTTATTTGGGGGGGAAAAAAGATGGGGAGTACAAAAAATACCCCGTTGAACGTCTAAACACCTACGTACCCCAAAGGGGCCAAGCTGTGGTTGTTCTATGTCGGAGAAAAGTAGACAATTTATATGTTTTATAACTTCTTTGGGAAACAGACTGTTCCTAACCATTTGGGTTTTAAATTTAAAAACTTTAAGGTAAAAGCAACAAAAATATAATTTAAACAGTTTGGGCATACCATCAATACGATTTTGCAGAAGAGACCACGGGCAACTTTTACCGTAGTTGTGCAGGGCTTTCCCAAGGGAAAAACCCTGCCAGTGGGGAAACTGCTGCCCCGAACCATGGAGAGTCCTTGCCCTGGACCCCCCTCTGATGTGGCCGCACATGACAGGTGTCGTCCTGCACCCTGTTTAAACAGTGACTACGTAGCACGAAGGACCACTCGCAACTTTTACCGAGTTGGCAGTGGCTTTCCAAGGAAACCGTGCCAGATGGAATCTGCTGCCCCCAACCATGGGGAGCCGTTGCCCTGGACTCCTCACCTGATGTGGGTCGCACACGACAGGTGTGTCCCAGCACCGTGTTTAAAAATTTTGAGTACGTAGCACAAGAGACCACTGCGCAACTTGTACCGTAGTTTTCTGGTTTCCAAGGAAACCGTGCCCCAAAGGAATCTCTGCCCCGAACCATGGGGGAAGTCCGTTGATGGACTCCCCACTCTAGTGGGCCGCCACTGACAGGTGTCGTCCTAGCACCGTGTTAAAACATGTGACGTACGTAGCACGAAGAGACCACTGCGCAACTTGTACCGTAGTTGTGCAGTGGCTTTCCTAAGGAAACCGTGCCAGATGGAACCTGCTGCCCCGAACCATGGGAGAGTCCGTTGCCATGGACTCCTCACTCTGATGTGGGTCGCACACTGACAGGTGTCGTCCTAGCACCGTGTTAAACATGTGACGTACGTAGCACGAAGAGACCACTGCGCAACTTGTACCGTAGTTGTGCAGTGGCTTTCCTAAGGAAACCGTGCCAGATGGAATCTGCTGCCCCGAACCATGGGAGAGTCCGTTGCCATGGACTCCTCACTCTGATGTGGGCTGCACACTGACACGTGTCGTCCTAGCACCGTGTTAAACATGTGACGTACGTAGCACGAAGAGACCACTGCGCAACTTGTACCGTAGTTGTGCAGTGGCTTTCCTAAGGAAACCGTGCCAGATGGAATCTGCTGCCCCGAACCATGGGAGAGTCCGTTGCCATGGACTCCTCACTCTGATGTGGGTCGCACACTAGCGTATTATGTAGGGTTGTGCGAGTAGCCAAAATTTTGAGTAGTACGTGCTACTCGAAGCAAAATTGAGTATCAAACAAATATGTTGGTAAAGATGCTGGGTCATTTAGTGCGAGAGAAAACGTAAAAATCTTCATGCATTTTTGGTGCTTCCTTAAACCAACCTTTTGGCCTTACCTAATAAATTAGTCTTTAGTATTTCCATAAAAAGTGTTTAAATTTTTGTAAATTGGCAAAATAACCTTAATTATTTTTTTATTCATAAGAGTCGATACAGCACAAGTACCATTTTACGTAGACAATCCTAATAAATATATAAATAAAGTAAAAATTAATTTTTCATCATCTTTGATGTGACGGGCTGCCCCTCGAGTATTGTAGCAGTTCTTTACTAGGAAAGCACCCCCTCCCCTCTATTATGGAGAGACTTGCAATGATGTTCATGGTTCTCTGCGACTGAACAAGGTATGTTGTCAATCTTAACTGAGCACCTCCCTAAAAATCAAATCTCTTCCGCTGTAGTTCAGTACAAAGTACAAACAGTTGAACTCAAGTACGATAGTAGTGCAGTGACTTTTCTGAGGAATCATGTCCTAGACTAGAGCGTAACAGATGGTTAGTAGGGCTACAGCATAATCACTGACGTTTCTGATCGTTGCCCCCTCTCTCCCCTCCCCCCCATTATCGATGGAGACTTGCAATGATGTTCATGGTAATTTGCGACTGAACAAGGTAACGTAATGTTGTCAATCTTAGCAACTATCCTTAAGTTCCTTTAAATAGAAAATTAAAATTCTTTTATTGTTGTATGTGGCCTAAGCCTACTTCGAACCCAAACAGCACGAAGAGACCACTGCGCAACTTGTACCGTAGTTGTTCAGTGGCTCTCCTAAGGAAACCGTGCCAGATGGAATCTGCTGCCCCCCGAACCCCCTGGGAGAGTTCTCCGTTTGCCATGGGGGCCTC
>JAMZAV010009914.1:0-23717 GCA_024449915.1 Sweltsa coloradensis
CGGTTGAAGCGCCCATTTTCACGTCGTCCTGTTATTCACCTGACTTCTGGGCCTCCGAGGTGTCGTCCTGATCTCCTATGTTCAGGGCCGGAGTTCGGGGCCCAAAACCTTGAGTCTTGGCTAATACAGTTGCTGTGGAGCCACGGCTCAAAAGAAATATTGTAAGGGCACATGAAAGTTGAGAAAATTTAACATGTCCTGAGAGAAAGAAAGCTTACAGGACTAATATAATCTTAAACAGTTGTCGATGAAACATTTTGGGTCTGTCCACTCAGAAAACAGAAATGATTTTCAGTGGGGGACAAGATTTTAAAAACCTGTAGGCACCGACACCGCCCAAATTATGACCTAACGGCTATTGCGTAGTTAATCCAAATAAACAAAAATCTGTTGAATTGGCGCTCTCACGGATACGAAAAGAGACGGCGACGCACTCTGCCGGCCGACCTGAACACTAGATAGGCGCTTCACGCATTTTTCCCTTGTTACCCCTAGAGGGCAGGCAGCGCTTCTTTTGCTCGCCTAGAAACAGTTCCAATTCCCTTGCTCTTTTTAAAATCAAGGGTTTTTAAAACGTAACGTTTTTTGTATCAAAACAACACCTTTCTTATAAAATAATCAAAGGGGGTTTTGAACAAGTCTTGAATTCCTTTATGGTAAAATAAACCCTGCGTTCCCTCAACCTGCTCCACAGGTTATGGGGCCCAGATTACGGAATAAACGTTGGGTTTAATTGATACAAAGGTATGCTTGGGGAATTTCGTGTTCAGATTTGCCTAGGCCCTAGCCTACGCGCCCGTGAAGGTTCTGACCGACGAATTGAGGCGTCATCTAGCTCGGCAAGATTGAACTACTAACAAGGATAATACGATACGTGGAAAATACAGATGGAAGCTTTTTTGGGTTAAAAACGATGCTTGGGCGTACTGAGTGGGAAAGACAGAAAACCTACAATCAGAACTGGAGACGCGCGCGCATCGGTTATAGCTTTGAGGGTGGGAAATAAGATAGGACGGCTAAGTCGGACCTTATCTTGTCATTAGCCTTCAGAGCTAAAACAAATAAAGGATTGAAACATCGAACGAAGTTTGGGTTAAACTGCAGTCGATATACCAATCAAGAGGGCCTGCTCGCAAGGCCACACTGTTGAAACAATTAACCCTTGCATCGTATGGATGATAATGAGACGTGCCCGAACATCTTGGGAAATTCTTCGATACGATCGACAAACTGAATGAGATGGAAATAAACATTAATCCGGTTTATTGACCATAATTGCTCTGTATAGCTTGCCGCCTGTTTTCGAGAATTTCCCGGTGCGATAGAAATCTCGGACAGTTACCAACACCGAAGTAATTGCGCGTAAAAATCGTGGAAGAAAATGATGCGCCGAAAAATGACACGCGTATCTCGGACAATAACGCAAAATGTTCGTTCCAAACGAATGTGAAACGGTACGGTACCTCCAACAAAAATAAAGGTTTGGTAAAAACGAACAAAATCCAACGACCATTTAAATATAATGTCACCGGTGTCATCAGTGAGGTCCAAGCCAGATGGGTAAATGAGGAAAGAAACATCCGAATCGAAAAGAAAGCTAGAATTTAAGCTTGTACGTTTCTTCGGAAATTTATGCGAGGAAGCATTGAGATCAACGACGCGAATTCGTGGTGAGAAATGGTGCTTAGATAGTGGTCTGCACGTCGCACCTATGCAATGACAGGGACGGGTTCGTTAAAATTTTCTGAAAATAGACCCGGAAAATTAAATCTCGCCAGCAACACATCGACGGGACTACGGCCAAGGGAATCGTGGCGATCACAGCTGAAGTCAACGGACAACAGAAGAATGTAAGTCTGAAAGACACGCTGCATGTTCCTGACTTACGAATAAAACTTGCTGTCAGTCGGTTAAAATCACTGACTGTGGATTCAAAGTAAATTTGGAAAGGAATCGGCCAAGTCATCGATGGAAGGGGTTTAGGACAGTATTGTCAGCTGATCCGAGTGAAGGGGCTCTACTGTGTGCAAGAGAGTGAGCAGCAATGAAATATAACCACCGAATCAAAACGCGCTACTGTGGAAAATTTGGCATCGCACAATGGACATCTTAACGTAAAAGATCTCCTGGAAGGCGAACGCAACGGAACCGTGCTGGGTATCGATGTAATCAAACCCGAGAGAGACTTCGATTGTGAAACGTGCATCCATGGAAAAATGACCAGAGCCCCTTTTCCCAAAAATTCGGAGAGAAACACGGGATTGCTGGAAATAATTTACTCCGATATTTGTGGTCCGATGCGCGTTGAATCGAACGGAAAGGCAAGAAATTTTATCACGTTCATCGACGATTGCTCTCGCTGGTGTAAAGTGAAAATGCTCAGCAGAAAAGTGAGGCTCTGGATGCATTAAAGGAATTCAAAGCTTTCGTCGAGACACATACTATAAGAAAATAATGTATCTTCAATGGGACAATGGCACAGAATACCGATGTATCGCTTTTGAAGACTACTTAAGACAAACGGCATCGGACGTGGGTTTAAACGGTTACGCACACACCGGAACAGAACGGAGTCGCGGAAAGGGAAAACCGTACGCTCGTGGAAATGGCGGGGTTTGCCTACTGATACAATCCAGACTGCCACCGTCCGTTTTGGGGCGAAGCAATAAACACGGAAAAATTACATCAGAAACAGGTGCCCTTCTAGAAGCATAAGTGGCAAAACTCCTTTCGAGAAGTGGACTGAAGAAGCACCGGAACGTTAGTAACTTACGTGAATTCAGCTGCGATGTCTTCACTTTGACCCGGGGAACCAGCTCGGAGCAAGTTCGAGCCACGCTCGAAGAAAGGTGTATTTGGTCGGTTATTCGAAGGATCAAAAAGCATACAGAGTATGGGTACCGGAAGATAGAAAATCGACATAACGCGGAGACGTGGAATTTACTAAGTCAGTAACCTTCCATCCGACAAAGTGTACGAGGATTTTATACCGGAGGAAACCAACTCCCCAGTTCGGAAGGTCGTTGAGTTTCCGATCGAAGAGAACGAGTCGAATGAGAAAACACGCCGGAAAAAGACGCGGCTGAGAATGAACCAAGAAGAGGCCGTGGCCGATCCGGAAGACTCATGACCGGGCTCAGGGGAAGACCCAAGAAGATCTACCAACCGGCCTGTTACGCGGAAGAAGATTTGGAATTTTTCTGGTGTAGCCGAAGTTCCATTCCAAGAGGCGATAGATGGTCCGAACGGGGATGAGTGGCGTCAAACCGTAGCATCCGAGCTGAAATCGATTATCAAGAAAAATACGTGGAAACTGGTGGAACGTTCCCTCGGGGTCGCAAGATAATGGCGTCGAGTAGTCCTGAGAAACAATACGATCAGGATGGGAACATCGACCGAAGAAAAGCTAGGATAGTCGCTAGGGCTTCGCACAGCGTCCAGGTGTGGATTTCGACGAGACTTTTTTTCGCCGGTGGCGCGTATCATTCCGTACGTATGATGATGGCTCTAGCTGCACAGGATGGGAATGAAGGTAAATCAGTTCGACGTCACGACCGCATACCTGAATGGCGTGCTCGAAGAGAAGATTACATGGAGGTGCCAAGCTCACTGAAGAAACACTAGAGGAAATATCTCATACGGAATCGAAGAACAGCGAAACTGGAAAGAAAACAACGGAAAAGCTCCACGAAATAAGGGATGGTAACAAGGTATGTCTCTTAATAAGGCGCTTTACGGTCTGCGTCAGGCCGGACGTCGCTGGCATGCAGCATTGAGCGATTAACTAACGAAATTTGGATTGAAAACAATCTGCTGCCGACCCTTGCACATTTTTCTCCGGGCAAGGAGAAAACATCCTGATCGTTATGGGATACGTGGATGACATGTTAGTCGCATCCCGAAACGAGAAAGTCATTGCCGAAGTTTTTTGATTTTCTATCGAAGGTATTCGAAGTCAAAAATCTTGGAGAAGTGAAATACTGTCTTGAATAGAATTCGTCAGAGACGTTAAAGGAATATCCATGAACCAGCGAGGATATGTAAAACGACATCCTAGAACGTTTCGGAAAGTCGGAGTCGAAGCCCGTATCTACGCCGTTGGACCCTGGCACGAAGCTGAAAGAGGAACAAGAGAAGTTCCGAACCAGGGAAAGAGAATCTGCCGTACAGAGAACTAATAGGGGCACGGGTGTATGTGGCTGTTTGCTCTAGACCTGACATAGCCCACGCGGTCAGCTATCTAAGCCATACAATTCCTGCTACGACAGAACTCACTGGATCGCGGCGAAACGCCTTCTGCGGTACTTGAAGGAACGGGAGATATCGGTCTACGATTCGAGAAAACAGCTGGAAGTTTGGTTGGTTTCGGGGACGCAGATTGGGGGAACTGTTTGAACGACAGGAGATCCTATACAGGGTATGCTTTCATCCTGAGCGGTTGTCCGATTTCCTGGGAATCAAGAAAGCAGAGAACAGTGGCCCTATCGTCGACTGAGGGTGAGTATATGGCTTCACCGAAGCCGCTAAGGAAGCCATATACCTTCAGCGATTCCTCGTAGAACTCGGTTTTGAGAAAATTTGCCGAAGTAAAATTATTCAGCGACAACAATGGGGCTCGAAAGTTATCAGAAAACCCCATTTACCATTGAAGAAACGAAGCACATAGATGTTCGCCACCCTTCATCAGAGAAGTGTTGGAAAATGGACTTGTGAAAGGGCGAGTACGGTCGACCGAGGACATGGCAGCTGACGTACTAACAAAGGGACTGCCTGGGCCGAAGCACGCGAAATGCCTTCGGATGCTGGACTGCAGAATCTCCGTTCTCATCTCGAGGGGAAGTGTTGAAATTGGCGCTCTCACGGATACGATAAGAGACGGCGACGCACTCTGCCGGCCGAAACCCGAACACTAGGATAGGCGCTTCACGCATTTTTTCCCTTGTTACCCGCTAGAGGGCAGGCAGCGCTTCTTTTGCTCGCCTAGAAACAGTTCCATTCTCTCTCTCTCTCAACGTTTTGTAAAACGAACGTAATTTTATCACACTTGTTTACTAATAATTAAATCTAACGAGTGTTCTTGAACAAGTCTTGAAATTCTTTATGTGTGAAATAACCCTGCGTATCCACTCAACCTGCTCCACAAAATATAATCGAACCCCGCAATACGTAAAGAGTGATGAACCCATTGCCTGCACCTCTGGCCACTGCTGGACATTGCCTGGCCAGCACCTGAAAAATGTCGAAACATGAATGGCAAACCAGTTTGTGGAAGACTTAACCAAAATAATCACAATCGAATAATTTTTTTCGATTTAAAATTTTTTATCTTTTGCTATTTTTAAATCTCCATCACCATTATTCCTTTATTAACTTATAAAACAATACAACAAACAACCCAAAAACTCGATATATTATTTAACACTATCACAGGCGGCGCAATATGATCTAACCGGTTGAAGCGGCCCTAGGTTCCCCGTCGTCGTACGTTCACGTAATATGGGGATAGTTTATAGAAGGAAGATAAGGAGACGAGGCTGGACTGGAACTGGAAACTGAGGCGAGCAATCTAGGAAAGTGAAAGAGTCCACCTCGCCAAACATCATTTATAATAGTAGAGAATGTTGCCCCCCCAAAAACTAGAGGCGAGCTCTGGCCGCCCGTCGTCGTCGTTGACCTCTCCCCCTTCTCTTGACGACGATGACGAAATTGACAACAGGAACGATGACAATAACGAAAACGACGCGATGCGCCCCTTCACCCCGTTTCTTCCATCATATGACAGCACCGACAAACTAAAAAGAAACACGTGTTCGAATTAATTTTACCCTTGATTCATAATCTAAAATATTTATCTCTCTTATAAATACTGAAGAAATACCATAACCGTTTTATCGTTTTTATTCTGATTGTATAAATGAAAAAAAAAAATTATATGTCACAGGCCGTGCAATATGACCCTCCCGGTTGAAGTAGCATAGTTTATCACGTCTTGATAAGACATCTGGGTTGTTTGCTACTAGGAAAACGCTAAAGTCCCGCCGCGTTGATGGATGAGCTTTTTAAGTTTTTTGGTTGGCGTGGGATATCTTTACTTTTGCAAGTGCTTTGCTTTGCTGCCCCATGCATTGTAGGTATTGTTGTCAAGTTTCTATTGTTTCTTGTCACTTGGGATTATTTACCGTAAAAACTTATATTAAAAGCTTTATTTCTATGAATTCTGACTAAATTTTTTCAACTTTTTGTTTCTTAAAGGGACTAAAATCACCATAACCTTAATTCCATGTTTAATATGACGTTGTAGGCCCACCCCCTTTGGTTCAAAATCGGCCCAAATGGCACGAAAATATCGCACTAAACCGTGAAAAACTTATATTAAAAGCTTTATTTCTATGGTTCTGGCTAACTTTTTCAAATTTTTGTTCATAAGGTACTACATCCCATAACCTTAATGTCCATGTTAAATATGAACTTGTAGCCCCACCCGTTTGGTCACAATCGGCCCAATGGCACGAAAATATCGCACTAACGTAAAAACTTATATTAAAAGCTTTTTTCTATGGATTCTGGCTAACTTTTTAAACTTTTTGTTTCAAAAGGTACTACATCCCCATAACTTTAATGTCCATGTATAATATGACCGTTGTAGCCCCACCCGTTTGGTCAAAATCGGCCCAAATGGCAGGGAAAATATCGCACTAAACCGTAAAAACTTATATTAAAAGCTTTTTTTTCTATGGATTCTGGCAAATTTTTTCAACTTTTTGTTCATAAGGTACTACATCACTATAACCCTTATGTCCTGTAAAATTTAATAATTCCAAAAGGGCCTCAAGAGTGTTGGCAATATAACAAGACAATAAATTATCTCTAACATTCACAATGTGCAAAATGACGTCATTTTCACAACGTTTCCGACTGACAAGAAAGCAAACACGCTTACGTAACTGAATCACAACTATGGTCCAGGTGTATGTATATTTTAAACCAGACCATTTTCCATTTAAATCAGCTCGCACGGCATTGCATTCTAATGACCTTCAACAGCTTATACGCGCCATATTTGTAACAGGTTCCACTTTGCACTTCCTACCTTTCGACTAGCGCCAGGAAAAACACGCTTATATAACTCATTATTCTACAGGTTATACACTTTGATGTCAGGCGCTTAAGCCCAAAACCAAGGACCATGGAGGGCGACGACACAGCCCGCCGACTGCCTGGCTAGCTGACCGACGACTGGCCTATCCTGGCCGCCGACTGCCCGCCGACTACCCTGGCTAGGCCTGGCCTGGCCGACGACCTAGCCTAACCGCGGGGCGCGACCTTTAGAAATTTTAAGGGAAGTAACTTGGAAAAAAAAAACGAAAAAACTTAAAAAAAGAAAATAAGTTTTTTTAAATTTATACGAGATTTTATGGAAAAGGGGTAGTGATTAGGAAAAGGGGGCGGGTACTTCCTTAAGCTGATTAATACTACTCACATGCCAAATTTTTAGGAAAACTTTTTAAAAGATAGAACATTCAAAAGTGGGGTGTTTAAAAATGTTTTGTCAGACTCGTCCTCACTGGAAACAGTGTACCACAAGGCTCGTCCCTTTTCGGTGTCACTATTTGCTATAAACAGTGTTGTGGATTGTATTCCAAAGAGCCTAATGTCGTGCCTATTTGTAGATGACCTGGGAATCTCTACAGATCGGTAAATTTATCAACAGCTCAAAGACACGTGCAAATTGGATTGAACAATATAAGTGAATAGGCTAGAAGCGGGGGACACGATTCTCTCCCGAAAAGACTCAGTTGCATTCACTTTTGTTGTTTTCAAGGGATTCAAAATGACCCAAAACTCTGGTTTAACAATATTGAACTTCAAATCAAACCAAATGTCCGTCTTCACGGCATGGTGTTTGACAAAAGCAAATTTGGAAACACCACGTTGTTGAGTTACGCAAAAGATGCATGTTGACAAATAAACCTATTGAAAGTTCTAAGCAATACATCGTGGGGTGCAGATAGGACTTGCATGTTCAAAATTTTACGGATCTCTATTTTGCTCCAAGATGGACTATGGATTTTTCGTATACTCTTCAGCAAGTAACAAAACCCTTAAACTTCTAGAACACTGTCCACCATTGTGGTCTTCGCTTGCTCTTGGTGCATTTTCGAACAACCCCGGTAGTCATTTGTATGCCGAGTCAGGTGTGTCCTCCTTTGGGGCAGAACGGCGAAACCTCTTGATGGGTACGTACGTAATAAAAATAAATCTATGCCCAACCATCCATCAAACCATGATGTTTTCAATGTGAAATATGTCAGACACTTCGATAACAAACCGATGGCAACCCTTCCAACGGGGTTAAGATGTAAACTTTTTTTTAAATCTTATAGAATTTAATCTGCCAAACAGTTTTAATTTTGTTTTTAGCAAAAACCCGCCCTGGTCTACACCAGAACCGATTATTCTATTCGACCTTTGTCGTTTTGATAAAAACTCTACTTGCGATACTCTATTCAAAATTAACTTTAGAAAGATTTGCCATGAACACCAAAGGTTTATTTTGGTATTCCAGATGGCTCCAAAATTAAACAACAGGTTGGAAGTGCCTTTTATTGCTCCACCTTAACTGAACGTTTCAGGCTAAGCGACGTGTGTTCAGTTTTTCACTGCAGAGTTATTTGCCATCCGTGAAGCTCTTAAATACTTTCCCTATGCTGTCGTTGTGGAGAATACCTTTTGTGTTCAGATAGCTTAAGTTCACTTCAAGCTAAAAAACTCATATATTCTAGTAATCATTTGGTACAAGATATCCAATTCTATTTAGAAAAACTAACCTCTAAGGGATATAATAGAGTTTTGCTGGATACCCTGGACACGTGGGCATAGAGGAAAATGAACACGCTGATCGGGCTGCTAAGGAAGCTTCCCAGCGTCGCGACGTTGATTTCAATCTAGTTCCCGTTCCAGATGTCAAGAGTGGATTCAAGCAAAGATTGTTGGATTTGCGACAAGCATCTTGGGATGTGTTGCAAAATAACAAATTGCGTAGTGTGATGCCCACATTGACTAACAAAATTCGTCCACCTACGTCTCAACTCTCCCGTAGAGAAGAGGTGGTATTGTCTAGAATTCGTTTTAGGCCATTACACGCCTAACACAGGGATATCTCTTAACAAGAGAAAAGCTTTCTCGATTTAATTGATCGGGAAAACACTCCCGTGGGTGTAATTGTTTTTATTCACTACATTCCGAAATTAAAAAGTCCGCCCCAACCCTGATGGTCTAGTGGTTAAGACGTCCACCGGGAATGTGGGAGATCCGGGGTTCGATTCCCGGTTGGGGGGGTTTTTTTAATTTTTGAATTGTAGTGAATTAAAAAAAAAAAAGAGAAAGCTTATTCCCATATGTGACACTGTGATGTACCTTTTAACCGTGCATCATATGCTAGCAGAATGTGCCAAATATGATCCTTGCGCACGCAATTTGATCTCTCCCAATCATATGAAGAACTTCTATCAACACGATAACGGCGACAAACTTTCTAAATTTCTCATCCATCGTAATCTATTTAACATAATTTAATTCACATCTTACACATTTCTTTCTTTTCTTTATTTTCATTTACATAAATAACTTTTATTTTGCTATTACTTTCTTCATCTTCAATTTATTTTGTTATTTGTACACTTAGAAAACAATCTAATCATCAAACATACCTGCATTAACTCTTCTCATTTACTTTCATTCACAGGCGGCGCAATATGACTTAACCCGGGTTTGAAGCGCCCTAGTTTCTCACGTCGTCGTCGTATTTTCGACTTGGCGAAGCTTAAGGCCAAAAGGGCTTTTTGTTCTGCTTGACCAAGAATACAGATAAAAACAGTACGCAAAACCCAGATGAAAATATAAGTCATTCATAAACTTCATATCAAATGCAAGTAAATAAATAAAATAAAAAAATATCAAAATTGACTGCAAGGAGGCTCGGGTAAACTCGATCCAAAGATCTAAAGAAAAAAATCCAAGAAAATCCAAAGATGAAAATTTTCAAAATATCAAAATTGGCCGCCACACACACTTTTTGTACTAATCTTATGGCAGCAGAATGTATCAATATGATGCCTTGCGCACGCAATTTTGATATCTCCCATATATGAAGTACTTCTATCATATGATAACGGCGACAAACTTTATGAATTTCTCATCCAATCTATTTAACTAAATTAATTCATGTCATACGCATTTCTTTCTCTCTCTATTTTTATGCCACATACATAACTTTTAATTTGCATTACTTTCATCATCATTCATTTTATTTTGTTATTTAAACATTTCGAAAACAATCTTTTCATTAAAATACACCTGAATTAACTCATCTCATAAACTTTCATTTCAATGGGGCGCAATATGACCTCCCCGGTTTGAAGCGCCCTGGTTTCTCACGTCGTTGTGTTGTGTAGGGAAATATACTCCCCGGGCGAGCTCTGGCAATCGTCGTCGGGACACCTCTCCCTTCCCTTGACGACCTCCCCGACGACGATGACAAATAAAACAACGAACGATGACAAAGACGATGACGACCGCAAACGTGAGAGGGGCCCCCTTTCCTCCCCTTACCGTGGCTGGTCCTGACCAGCATGGGTACCGCCTCCCCATATCCCCAAAAGGTTAGGCTAGAGAAGGCGCATTATTAACGAATGGTAAGACGCACCCTTAAATTAATTAATTCAAATAATAAAACTAAGAATACTTTTCCAACATCATTTACACCGTAAACTCATTTCAATTAACACTTTTAATTTCAAAGACGGCGCAATATGACCTAACGGTTGAAGCGACCTATTTTTTCTCACTTCGCTGTGGAAACCACATAAGTGGTGCTTTAGGTGTATTGGTACTGGACTCAGTGCCCCTCCTCAAACTTTGAACAGACCACGGTCGTGAAGCACGTAGTAAACAAAGACCCCCGTCCTGGGCCCGGGGTAGAATTGGCCCAGAGCATGGCTCTGCTAATCGTTTAAAGCGATTTAACGGAAAAAGTAAAATTCGAAAAACATCAGCTAGTGAGAGGGATTATATTACTCCTCGATACTAGAGGCGAGCTCTGGCAATCGTCGTTGGGGACACCTTCCCCTTCCCTGACGACCCCCGGCGACGATGACAATACACAAAGACATGACGCCGCAAACGTGAAAACTCTCCTTCCTCTCCTTACCCGTGGCTGGTTTTTACCAGCATTGGCCCCTCCACCCCATATCCCCTAAGCTAGAATGGCGAATTATAATCTAACGGTTGACGCGTCCTTTATCCAAATAAAAATAAAAACATTGTATTCAAATCAAATACATTAATTTTTTTATTTATTTATTTGTATTTAAATAAATCATTTTTCTTTTAAATAATGATTACCCATTATTTTATTTTATATATTTTGAAAAAAATACAATAATTTAAAACACCATATACTCAATTCATTTACTTTCAATATCACAGGCGGCACAATTGACCTATAGGGTTTTAAGCGACCTAGTTTCTCGCTGTCGTCGTTTTGTTAAATCCCCCCTATTTCATGTAATGTACTTGGCACCGCCCCCATCAAGTTTCCCACCCCGGTAACGACTTTAAAGTGTTTTTTGGCGAAAAAGTATCTCCACTCTTTACTTGTAATATAACCTCCCCCTTTAATTGGTATAAATGATGGTTATAATAAGTTATATACTAGGCCACTGCGCGAAAGCCTTTTTTCGTTGCGTTGATGGTTGAGCTTCTATTTGTTAATTATCGTTGACCTAAAAGTACGATTTTTAAGAAATATTTCTTCGATTGTCCATCAAATCATGACATATCTAAGTTTTAGTGATTTCGAACTTTCCCAATAAAGTCTCATCAAGATCGGTGTAGCCGTTTGTTCGATCGGGGCTTGTCACGGAAATATTGCATTTTTTTTAAAGCGTTAGGAATGATATTCATGAGAAAAAAATAATCATGTACTACTGGACGAATAACGCATTCAAGGGCAACATAACCCCCTGTTTGCAATGTGTCCTTCTTGCTATGTAGGGTGTTGCAAACATGTCCTGTCAAATAAAATTCAGTTGACAATAAAATTTACAAATATTTAATACATTCCCCTACGGGAGTTTTTTCCCGACTAACCAAATCGAGAAAAAAAAGAAATACGGCTTGAAACATAATTTCCTTATTGGATTACAAAATTAACAAACAAAATGACGTAGTTGTGAGACCCTGAAATTAATAAGTAGCCAAACATTATTAAATGTGAAGAACTTTCGGGTGAAGTTGATACCTAGCCATGTGGATTAATAAGATGTAATTGATAAAACAAAATTTAAAGAAAATAATGATGCATCATAATTCTATTTTATCAGCTGGTAATGATTGTATTTTACAAATTTATATTTCCCATTAAAAAATATCGATCTTTGGTTAATTATAGCTCACTCGTCGATTGCGTTGGGACCTGCAAAGTTGGCTTGGTCGCTTTGGTTTACTGTCCCCACTAAATATTAGTTGTGTGACTTGAGTGAATTGACTCTTGATACGGAATTTTTTAATTATTTTATTTATTCAGGCTACAATCAAACATCTTTCAAGAATAAAAGTCACTGCCCTGTAAAAAAATCACGGCCTCTAGTAATAATGTAAAAAAACCCGCGTAGGAATCTTAAAAACTTCCCGTCAAAAAGGCTGTGGGGACGCACTGTTGAAACATTTGCACTTTCTAATGTTTCATTTCTTCTTGGACGAGAAAGTTGGGCGTGGTCTGGTTTGAATGAGTTTTGTACAAGAAATGGATTATTACTGACAATTCTATGCGTATTACTACAAATACTGATGTTATATTGATCAATCACAACGGAAATACTGAAGCCAACAGAGGTACGGTTAGTCTCTGGGTTCACGTTTAGATCGGAAGAAAGTATTGGTGTTGTTGCATTGGCATTGTCTTGTGTAGCCTTTCAGAGAACATTCATAGTGGGGTCTGGGTATAACTTTCTCTGCTATTCTGCTGGAGGAACAAAGCTGTGGCATTCCAGACTTAGGCTACGTAGGCTACCCGCCTGTGGTGGTTCTGACCAGCATAGGGGCTAGACCTACATATCCCCCATCGGGGCCCGACAGGGGGTACAATTAAACACAGGACAGGGCTCTGTTAATCGTTAAAGACAAGAAAGGATATAAAGACCATCTCGCAAACATCAGCAAGTGAACGAGGAGAGAATGACTCCCCGTAACTGAAGCGAGCTCTGGCCGGCACTTTGAAAAAACTCCCCGTCTGGCCCGGGGTAGAAAGGCCCAGAGCATGGCTCTGCTAATCGTAAAAGGCGATTCAGAGAAAAAGTCACCTCGCAAACATCAGCTAGAAAAAGCGGAATATCTTACTCCCTGAAACTAGAGGCGAGCTCTGGCAGTAGTCGTCGGAGACCTTGCCCCCTTCCATTGACGACCCCCCGGCGACGATGACAACGACACAACGAACGATGACAAAGACGATGACGACCGCGAAGTGAGAAATCCCCATTCCTCCCCTTATCGTGGTCTGGTTCTGACCAGCATGAGCCCCTTCTCCCCCCCCCCCCTTAGCCTAGAGTGGTGCATTATGACCTAATGGTTGACGCGTCTTTAATCCAAATAAACCAAATCTTTGATAAAATATGTTTTGTTATTAAATAGTAACCTATAAACCACTTTATTGCAGTAGGTGCAATATGACCGAACATCGACATCATGAGCTAATGACTGTAGGCTTTACAAACGGCAAAAAAATTTGTTCCAGAAAGATTGGTTTGTGTGGCTCGTTGGTCTTGTTGTAAGCGTATCTGCTTCCAATGCAGAAGGCCCAGGGTTCGATATCCGCCATAGTCAGAAGTTTTTTAACTTCTGATTTGGACTCAAGTCCATCAGTTCTTGTCTTAGGAGTTTGTAAACGGGGGACCCTTTGGGCCGTCCTAGCAAAAAAAGCACATAATAAATTCAGAGTTGTGCTGAATCAGCCTTGTTGATTCTGGCGTTGATCCGCAGGTGTTCACACTGCCATACCACTGATTGCTATATTTCCTATTAAAATATCGATCTTTGGTTGGTTTTTCGCTCCACTCGTCGATTGCGTCGGGGCCTGCTGGGTTGGCTTGGTCGCTTTGATTTAAAGTCCCCCACTGAAAATCAGTTATATTACTGAGTGGGTAGACTCTAAATACAATTTATTTATTTATTTATTTTATATTCCTGACCCGAAGCCACGTGCTTAGAAGATGATGTCTTGCACACGCAATGTGATCTCTCCCAATCATAAGAAGAACTTCTGTCGTATGATAACGGCGACAAACTTTCTATATATGTATGTGGTCCTCCTTTGTAAATCCCCCCGTCTGGGCCCGGGGTAGATTGGTCCAGAGCATGGCTCTGTTAAACGTACAAGGCGATTCAAGATAAAAAGTCCACCTCGCAAACATCAGCCCAGTATAAGTGTGGCTCGTTGGTCTTGTGTGTGGCTCGTTGGTCTTGTGGTTAGCGTATCTGCTTCCAATGCAGAAGGTTCCTGGGTTCGATTCCTTAAAGTCAGAAGTTTTTTTAACTTCTAAAATTTTGGGCTTCAGTCCATCAGTTATTGTCTTAGGAGTTTGTAAACGGTGAATTTGGAGCCCTCCTAGCAACGAAGCACATAATAAATTTCAGAGTTGTTCTGAATCGGCCTTGTTGGTTCTGGCGTTGATTCGCGGTGTTCGCACTGTCCATACCACTGATTGCTATATTTCCTATAAAAAAATATCGTCTTTGGTTGGTTTTTCGCCTCACTCGTCAATTGCGTCGGGGCCTGCAGTGTTGGCTTGGTGGCTTTTATTTAAAGTCCCCCACGGAAAATCAGTTATATAACTGAGTGGGTAGACTCTAAATTAAATTTATTTATTTATTATTATTTATTAAGAGAGGAGTATATTACTCCCCGAACCTAGAGGCGAGCTCTGGCAAACGTCGTCGAGAACCTTGCCCCCTTCCCTTGACGACTCCTCGACGACGATGACAATGACACAACGAACGATGACAAAGACGATGACGAGCCGCGGGCGTGAGAAATACCCCTTTCTCCCCTTACCCGTGGCTGGTTCTGACCAGCATGGGGCCCCTCCCCCCGCCCCCCTAGGTTAGAGTGGTGCATTATGACCTAACGGTTGACGCGTCCTTAATTCAAATAAACCAAAAAACTCTTTGTAAATCAGTTTTATAACTGAATAGGATAGACGTTTAATAAATAAATTAAATTTTAAAAAATAAAAAAGTAATTTATTTAACAGAATGTAATACACATCATACACATTTCTTTAATAACTTTATTTCTGTTCACTTAAAAACTTTTTGTTTTTGCTAAAAATCATCATCGTCCCGTTTTTTTTTTATATGTACACCTAGAAAACAATCTACCTCCGTCTGGGCCCGGGGTAGAATTGACCCAGAGCATGGTTCTGCTAATCGTACAAAAGGGGTACAAGCTAGTATGAAGGGAAGTATTTTTCTCCCTGAACTAGAGGCGAGCTCTGGCAATCATCGTGAGGGACCTTGCCCCCTTCCCTTGACGACCCCCCGGGTGACGATGACGACAATGGACACCACGAACGATGACGATGACAATGACGACCGCGACGTGAGAACCCCTTTTCCCCCCCCTTCCCGTGGCTGGTTTGACCAGCATGGGCCCCTCTTCCCCCCCCTAGTTTAAAGTGGTGCATTATTGACCTTACGGTCGACCGCGTCCTTAATCCAAATAAAACCAAAAAAACTAATCATGAAACACACCATTAACTCCATCTCATCAACCATCAATATCACAGGCGGCGATAACCCAAACCCGGGTTTAAACGACTAGTTTATCACGTCGTGGTTTCATCTTCATTGATCAACAAGTTTTCCGTAACATCATCATTTAACGTAAATCCCCATTAGCTAACGTATTGTCTGTTATTAATACATCGGTGTTGGCAGAAGAGCTCAGTCTGGTTTTCCTGCAAGAGGCGGCGTCAATGAGAGTCTTACCTGTCTCTCAAGGTCGTTGACAAATTAAATGAAATAAATTATGCTGCTTCGCGCACATTTCACAGTCTCGTTGATGGATGAGCTTTTTTGGTTAAATTGTACAGTAGTTTTATATTCTCTTATTGCTGTTGCGTTTTGTCATGATTTATTTCATATAATGTTTTTAAAATAAGTAAGCGATAGTAGGCGGGATCATTTCGAATATGGCTCTCTCGTTGAGAAATATGAGAAATATTGAGCGCGATCCAACTGAATTTTGATAACAATATTGACAAATATTAACTTAAAATACATCACAACGCGCGCAATATGGTCTAACCGGTTGAAGCGCCCTAGTTTCTCACGTCATCTTTTTCGGACTTGTTTCCTTACAAAGGATAATTAAGAACTTATTTCTCGTACATTAGCCCTTTTGTCCATTTGAGTCTCATTTTTCTAAGAGAGAGTCCTCAAAGTCCAGAAAAATTGCTATTTTTTGTTGTATGTCCAAATGTTATCCAAACTTGACAAACAAGACATGCTCGAAGACTGGTATCGCCTTTGAAAATGCGCAAGTGTAGGGGTAGTTTGAAAAATACGAACGTACCTTTACGGTTTAGCAGAGCCATGCCCGGGGTATAGAACTGGCCCCGAGCGGGCTCTGCTAATCGTAAAAAGGCTATTCAAGAGAAAAAGTCCACCGCGAAAACATCAGCTAGGAAGGAAGGGAGTATTTTACTCCCCGAAAATAGAGGCGAGCTCTGGCAATCGTCGTCGGGGACTCTCCCACTTCCCTTTAAGATCTCCCGACGACAGACAGTGACACAACGGAACGATGACAAAGACGATGTTATATAGCGACGTGAGAAATACCCCTTCCTCCCCCTACCCGTGGCTGGTTCTGACCAGGATGGGCCCCTCCCCCCCCATATCCCCCAGGCTAGAAATGGTGCATTATGACCTACGGTTGACGCGTTTCCCTTTAAACCAAATAAACCAAAAAAAAATACTAAGAATTCAAATTGCTGAAGATACTTTATTACATACATATTCATTATGTTTCTTAAATTGAAATTACAATCTTAGAAAACTCCAATATATTTTTTAATTCATAAAAACAATACAGGTCTAAGTCCAGAGATTTTAAAGGTCCCCTCCAATTTTTATCAAGATCGCATATGCCGTTTTGCCCGGTAGAGATCGAACAAACAGACAGAAAAAAACAAGAAAAAACACCCGAGGGTTTAAATTTTTTGGGGGGTCAGTGAAATTGAAGTCTTTGCTTCGCTCATCCAATAACATTATTTCCATTTAAATAAAAACTATTGTTTTGCGTTCATGTTCTTATAATATACAATTACGAAACAATTTAATCATCGATCAATCGTCGTCGGGGACCTTGCCTTCTTCCCCTTTTTCGACCCCCCCGACGAAAAGAAAAATGTCACAGCGAACGATGACAAAGACGATGACGACCGCGACGTGAGAAACCCCCCTTTCCTCCCCTTACCTGATGGCTGGCTAACCAGCATGGGCGCCTCCTTCTCCCCCCCCCCCCTAGGTTAGGGTGGTACCTTTTAACCTAACGGTTGACGCGTCCTTAATCCAAATAAACCAACAAAAAAACTAGCAGGCCTATCGCTGTCTTCATGTCTTGGTACCACAGGCGGCTCAGTCTCATACTTTTAAATAGCTAAAAGTTTGATTTCCCTAGTAAAAAAAAAATTTTGATGGATTGTTCTTCTCTAGACAAGACGGTTGGGTTTGTCCGGGCCGTCCCACGTTTGTATAGAACTGCAGACACTCTAATCTGACGGTACAAAAGACGATGGAGTATCTGCAGTAGCCGTTGTGCGGCAACTAGTACACACAACGGCGAATTAAGTGTAAAAACGTGTAAATTGCAATAATTTTATTGTCAAGAACCTACAGTAAATCTGTAAATTTCGTCCGATTTGTTAAAATATCGGTTATTTGTCAATAGGAGAACACCGTTCGCATCGCAGAAAACACTGATTTCATTTTTAAACTATAATCAAGAAATTTGCAAAGGGAAATTTGTTAGCATTAGAGAGAACTTCCTTCGTCTCAGTCCGGGGTCGAATATATGCTAATTGTAAAAGTTGAGAACAGAAGCAAAGTCCATCTCGCAAACATAAGCTAGTATGTAGGAGAGTACATTCCTCCCCGTAACTTTAGACGAAACTACGGCCGGCGACGTCAGAAACTACCCCTGATTCCCTCCCCTTGCCCGTGACTGGTTCAGTGTGGCAGGGTGGTGATCTCACATCCCTTATCTTAGGCTTAAGTTGCGCATAATGGATGACCTTACGGTTTCATTTATTTCAGTCCACTGATATATGCATTGCATATATATGGGACAAACACAAATTACAAATAATAACTAAAAATACAAGTACAATTAATACAGATGATGGTTATTGCAATATACTACAAAATATCAATAACAATGCTAAGCATTTTGTTTATTATACATAATAAATAAAAATAATATTACGGAATACATTTTACAATTTTTAAATCATAGCCAAAGTGAAGAGAGAAAAAAAAGTGGTGTGAGAGAAGTGTGAAAATAATGTTAAATTGTCCAATGGCCACCTAGAAATTCTCTAAATGAGGAATAAGCTTTATTTAATAGGAATTCTTTCAATTTGTGCTTAGAGTGCGCAATAGCTTGGGGGGGACAAGAAATCTCAGAGGGGACTGAGGAAGACGGGAAGTATAAGAGGCAGGCTAGAAAAAGAACGAAGAGAGACTTGTTTAGACAGAGATAACGAGATAAATGGTTTTTAGCTCCCCCCCACGGCTGAGATAGGAGTCCGACTCGGTCGGTGGCGGTTAGCTGGACACTGGATTTCGTTTTGCGATTGAATTAAATACCGAAACGAATAACATGGGACATGTAGATCGTAACATTCAAATGACAATTGACTCTTATTTTGATTTGGTTGACGTTTTTCCCCGAAAGTTATTTTTATTTCGACAATAAGTACCAAAAATTCATTGCAAGCTTGTTGATTTAGTGAAAAATATAAACTTACTATGTTAGTGTTGGTGTAATTGTTTTGATGTCTTTATGCTTCGTTTGTTTCAATAATAGCACTTTTTATTTTTATTTTGTCGCTAAAGCAGAGGCCCAACACAAACAAAAAAAACATTAACTTTAAAACCCGGGGTTTTGTAACAGCTTTTAATGCCGCGTATTAAATTTCCCTTTTGCCATACGTTTTTGATTCAAAGTTTTGTTTGGCATTAAACATAAAATTTTTCTTTAAAAGTATACACTATCCTAATGAATTCCTAATAAGTGTTTTCTATCCCGTGGATTGACTTCGTTTTTTTGTCTTCCCCTTGATTGTAGATTTTAGTTTTAAAAGTTTTCTCATTTATTTGTGAACTTCATAATCCCTGTACTTTTCATAAAAAAATATTGAAATTTTTCGTAGCTACCACCCTCTAAACACGCATTGAGTAGTTGCAGACTTTGTGTGGCCGCGATTGTTCTTAGCTCTGTGGGGGTCAAAGCGGTCAGATTCGTTTTGGGTTATGCGGATAAGGCCCTTCGGCCCCGTAAGCGCAACCTGCAGAGGCTCGGCTGTGTACTGTCTCACAAAAAATGAACAATAAATTTCGACGAAGTTTACGAAAAACGAAAGTTAAGACATATTTTGTGGGAAAACTGTGCCCACGATTGCTGCACTCGTTTTTTTTGGATTTTTTTTGGGGCTTGTGATCGAGTTTAAAATGCGATGTTACGATTTTTTGCGATTTCCCGCCCAATTTTTAATTTTTTGCAATTAAATTTTCGAAAATCCCAAAATACCATATAAATATAGGTGATACAATGAATTAAAATTAAAAAAAAAATTAGGTCTATACGTTTGTAATTTTAGATGTATTAAAAAAAAAAAAAAAAATAAAAAAAATAAAAATTTTGAGTTTGATAATTTTTTTTTAAGGGGGTTTTTGACAAGTTTTTTTGAAAAACCTACTTGGGAATATCCTGGGACTGTCTGGGGTATGTTCTGAAAATTTTCGCTGGGTTTCCTCTCCCAGCTGTAAAAAGGGTAAAAAACTTCTGCTCTCTTTAGTTATCAGACAGTTAATTTTAAATCACTACTTCCCTAATTTTTATTCATCAAAAGAAATGTGCCATTCTAGAAGATCACATATTTTAGTTTTGATTTTTTGGCAGCGCTTTTATGGGGAAATTATTTGTGAAATCAATATTCTCGGAAACCTACAGTTTATAAATAGTTAACCTCTGTAAAAAAAAAAAAAAAAAATCTTACTTTTGGCCTCTCAGCAAACCTAAAAAGAAGGATTAGTTTGCCATTTCACAAATAATGTTCGATGTAAAAAACTTGAAAGGCGATTAAGGGGCTTGCCTTTTTTAGAAATGTGCACTTGCCTTAATTTTAGTGAAAATATGTGCGTTTTAACATAATGAAAACAAAACCTGTATTTTCTTTCTTTAAGAAATCAATTTAAACAAAAATTTTGGGAAGGGAAATAAAATATATATTTTCATATTTGTTGTCTTAAAAAAACGGGTTTTAAAAAAGTGATAAAAACATATCGTTGACTGCAGACTAGAGCACTGCAAACCCCGCTTAGTTTCTTAGGCCCAACAAAAATTTGTCTTTTGAATTCGGACAGAATAATATATTAATTTCAGCATTTAACATTATTTTGTGATACATTGAAAGTGATTTGATACTTTTTTAAAAAAAAATAAAAATATGTAAGATACGTTTTTAATTCACCAATATAGAAGTGTTATTTCACGCTGTTTAAAAATACCCTTTTTTGGCAAAAGGGGTTCTCCGACTGCCCAAGAGTTTTTCATAGGTAATGATTCGAAAGGGTCTCTGGTTCGATACCCACCACTGAAATCCTACTAAAATGTTCTTAGACAAAAATGAATAAATACATGGCCCTCAGAGATTCCCTCGCAAATACTCGAAAATTTTTACCTGTGCATCCTAAAGAAACTAAATTCATAATACTATTAGGTGCCCGTTAGGCGCCCAGCCAAGCCGCGGTGCCTACACACTCAAGCCCTTATACCCCAGCAAGTTGGGGTGATTTCGAGGTGTTACCCACCCGTCATGAAAACGTGATGTAAAACTTGAAAACATCCAATCGAGGGTTTTGGTACCTACAACACATGCCAAATTTTTTGGGGTACATTTTCCTTCTTGGTAAAAAAATGGCTTGAAACATCTAAAAATCATTTTAAGGATGTTAGCTACTGCCTACTACTCCTCTACTGCCTACTACTGCTCACATCTATACGTGGGGGCCCGCGTTCTGACCAGCGGGGGGGACTACAATGTTCATATTTTTACATGCTTTAAAGGGGTTTAGAATATAGTCCTTTTGAAAAAAAAAGTTAAAAAAGTTTTTTGGAAGGTTAAAATAAGGTTTTAAAATAACCCTTTAAACACTTGGCATACAACAACAAGTAACCATAGTTACTTACACTTGTTGAGGGTATAACGAGTTAGGGGGGAAAGTCGATCGTAACAAATACGGACTTTAAAAATTTTTTCCCTTCTTTGTGTGGAACGAGAAAAGGTGTCATTATACCTCATAAAAAAAATCAGAAAACCGCCCGGGCCCTAGGCCCAATGTGGAAAATTATTTTAATGCAAAAGGAGGCAAAAAAAAGGAAACCCCAAAAAAAAAAAAAAGCCAAACCCAAAAAAACCACACAAAATTGTTTTGATATAACTTGCTCAAATTTTTTGTTTACATTTGCAACAATCAAAACATTTCATACAAATTGTCTTTTTGATTGGCCAGCGTTTTTTGAAAAAAAACTGCCCTCTAAATAAATATAGAAAATTTTTTCAGCTCTTTCTATACCAAATCTTTTTAAAGTGTTTGGATTTCGTGTCTCTTTCAAACCCTAAAATCCTATATATTGGCTGACCCCAGTCGGTGGGCCACTTCCGGTACAATTAGAAGCCATCTTAAAAAGACAGTTTACATGTTAATCAAATTGGGAGCGATTTGTGGCCAAATAGTTTCTCAAGATTGCCGCCAGGTTGACGGGTAAGCATACTACCCTTTTAACACCAAATAAAATTAGTAAATTCCCTTATGCAATCACTTCGTATTTTTTTCTTTTGTTTAATACTATGCTGCACAAGCTAAACCATATCAAACAATCCAGAAAAAATACTTTATTGCATTAAAAAGCATAAATTAAAACACCAAATCGCCATCTTGAAATGGGCCGGTTGAGTCTTCAATTGCTACGCTCGCGCCTGTGCGGAGGTATAGGAGACTGCTAATCTAGCCTACTATAGGGGTTTAATTAATATCAATGCTTTCAACTCACAACCCATGAGTTTTCCACGATACCGTTCTAGAATACCAATTCCTTCGAAAACGAAAACGACTTCGTTTTAAAATTTTTGCGTTTTTCAACTCATCTCCCACGAACTCAAAATTTGGGGGTCCAGCCCTTTATACCGTCGTTATACCATGGTTATACACCTATACCCAGGATGTACATGAATCCGGGTCTAGATATTTTACATCCTATATTGTTACTGCTAATACCATAGAATTTAAATAAACTTTGATAAAATATTATATTTTAGCAAATAATTTTGTAATGGAACTTGAAAAAGTATGAGATCACACACATAACAAAAACTTGTAGAAATAACCAAACCTTACACACTCAAAAGGAATAGTCTAAAAAAGGGCCAAGCTCATCTACCCTTCCACATAAACGTACAGTGTCCCATAACAGCATCCTCAAAAGCTTGGCAAAATAGAATTTGCATGTTTTTTACGTTTAAATTAATTAGAAAAAAAGAACTTTGATAAACTATTACGTTAAATTAATAAACGCAAATTCTATTTGCCAAGCTTTTCGAGGATGCTGTTATGGGACACTGTACTTTATGTGGAAGGGGAGATGAGCTTGGCCCTTTTTTAGATCTCATTCCTTTGAGTGTGTAAGGTTTGGCTGTATTTCTACAAGTTTTTGTTTTTGTGTGTTACCTATGACTACAACTTGCACGCATTTTATCAATAGCATTAACTTGCTTTTTTTTTTTTCCAGAAGTAGGAAGCGGCGATGGATAATGATGATGATCATAAACAATAATAATTAATTTCTGAAAAATTCAGAAGGACAAGAAAGAGAGCCAACAATGTCCATAACTCATTTTTAAATTCAGTATATGTACGGGAATCGAGTCGAGAAAAATTAATTACAATTATTTTTTCGGGTTTTCTTTCATAATGGCAAGATCAAAACCCATTAATCCATTATCGCTCGTAGTAGCAATATTTTCAACAACAATACACTTGGGCCCACTAACCCGTCATAGGGCCGTTTTAAAAAAAACTTACTTTTATCGATCAAAATAGATTACAAAGTTTTTTTTACTATTTTTTCGATTTAGTTTGATTGGCTAGGATCTGATCTCGATTGAATATTATAATATTTTGAGATGCCTAGTAATGCAACATAAGATCACTAGCTCTAGCTCATGTAACAATTTACTAAATATAATTTGATCTCTCACAGTAACTGAAAAGTGAAATCATTTTTAAAACCTCCTAGTTCGCGCACTTGTAAATTTTTTGCCGAGTTTTGGGCGATACTGAGCTAGGCCTCGTAAGTGTGCGGGTAAGAAACAATTTTC
>JAMZAV010009915.1:0-23499 GCA_024449915.1 Sweltsa coloradensis
AGGATGAAATGACTTTGAGAACTTGAGTCATTGACTATGTATAAGCTGTTGTCAAAGTACAATAAAACCTTTTGGATGAAGCTATAACGGTAACGATGCTTTATAAATTATATTAAATACATTGCAAATTGTGTCTCATATATTCAAGTTTGACGAAACGATATCTTTAATCTTAGTTTGAGTGACACTCTAACAAAAACTCAAAAATATTATCTTATATCAATTAATAACCAATCGGACATCTAAAAGACAATTATGTTCTATGATACTTTTGAATACAAAACAGGGTTTTCGTCGTCCAGACGCTTTAAACATGGCCGACGTCTATGTTTAAATCTTACTCAACGGCTGGTTGAAATTTCTTATTTGTAAACAAAAAAAAACTATTTAATCGAACGATCTGGGTTTAGTCACAATGTTTTACACATTGTTATAGTAAAGTTTTTATAAATTACGTTTATGGCTATTTGGTTTAGATGCTAGATTGATTTTAAAGTGAATATACCGGACCCAAGCATCAGTTTAACAATTTGCAGCTTACAAAACTTATTATCCTGGATATAAATAAAAACACAATTATTTAAAGTTTAACACTTTAGTCTGATTTAGAAGTTCAATGTTTCATTTAAGCCATTGAATTCGAAGGTTTGATTCAATGATTTTTCCTTCAATTTGAAATTAATGTGTCCAAGGCATTGGTCAAAGGGTTTAATTTAACCCATTTAGTTAAGAGCATGACATTGTCCTATTTTTTGTCAAAGGCTTGATGAAACCGGACAGTAAGTAGTTGCTTCGTAATGACGTCACTGGCCCAATCATGGTCAGTAATACAAAAAAAGAAGAAATGGCTGGACATTGTTCACATTTTAGAACTGGTTTTAGGTGCGGTTAAGTTTGGTTGTTGTGTTTTCCACTTTTCTTCATCGAAAGCATTTCTTACAGAAGACAGAAGTATAATGTAAAAATGACTACTCTTTCGAACTCACATCTCCCACTATGGAAAGTAAAGAAAGTAAAGACATATTCGTGGCGTGTTGTTGATTGACATGGATTGACATTGGTGCTTCAAATGTTTCTTTAAGCACAACCTTCTAGATATTTATCGTGGGTGGTAAGGACATATTAAAACAGCTGTGACCACATAAAATACATTGAACCGTGTTAATAGTTTGTCAATGTTTCATTCAAGCAACGAAGCACATAGTAATTCAGAGTTGTTCTGAATCGACCTTGTTGATTCTGGCGTTGATTCGCGGGTGTTCGCACTGTCCATACCACTGATTGCTATATTTCATATTAAAAAAACCGATCTTTGGTTGGTTATCGCTCACTCGTCGATTGCGTCGGGGCCTACAGGGTTGGCTTGGTCGCTTTGATTTAAAGTCCTCCACTGAAAATCAGTTATATAACTGAGTGGATAGACTCTAAATACAATTTTTTTTTATTATTATTTAATGAATCAATCACTTGAAATCAGTGGCTTGAACGAAACATTGAACCGTGTAAATCAGACTAAGTGAAGGTAATAACTAGTCGGAAGTTTTTTAACTTCTGATTTGGACTTAAGTCCATCAGTTGTTGTCTTGGAAACTAGTGAATGGTGACTTTGGAGCCGTCCTAGCAACGAGGCACATAATAAATTCAAAGTTGTTCTAAATTGGCCTTATTAATTCTGGTGATGATCCGCGGGTGTTTGCATTGTCCATACCCCTGATTGCTATATATCATATTAAAAAATATCGATCTTTGGTGGGTTATCGCTCACTCGTCGATTGCGTCCGGGCCTATAGGGTTGGCTTGGTCGCTTTGGTTTACTGTCCCCAATTGAAAATCAGTTATAATACGACTGAGTGGGGACACTCTAAATACGTTTGTATTTCGCAGTACAATTTTTCTGAGATACTCAAGGATTGTTTTCAGGTTCTCCCTGTCTGTTCTTCTGTTTACAACCTTTGCAACTTCCTTATTTAACATTTAATCCAAATCAGCAGCAGCAAGTCATACCTTGGTTGTCTGATATCATTTGGTTGGATGACCTTCATTACGAAGACGGAATCTTATATTTATTAGACTAGTGAGCGCAGCGAACGTAGTCTACAACGCTACTCGATCGGTCCTTGGTCGTGATTAATTCTGTATGTTAAATGTTAAATGTTAAATGGTAAATGTTAAATGTTAAATGTCTGCCTGTCCAGTCCCATACGGCCGAACGGCCAAATAGACTGAGCTGAAATTTTAAACAGACATCCGTGACCAGGTAACTGAGAACTGCTAACAAAATGAGCACAATCTGTTGCGATTTACACCTGCAAGAAATAAAAAACTGAAAAATACGTTGAAATAAATAGGAATTATTTTAAACGACAATGGTTTTCATTTTTAAATAATATTTTTTGTTCGTTATTTACCTGGCTGTGAAATGCCGTGTCCAAGGTTAATCGAATGTTGGACGTAAAGGTACCCCCAAATTCCGCTCGTAGATTGAGTAAACCTTGCAATATTTTCACGTATTTCGTACTGGCTATGTTTTCCATAGTATTGCCATAGATGATGGGCTACACTGCGTTATATGCATTTCAAAACATGTTAAATAATTTAAAAAATACAATCCACAAATAACAAAATCTTTCCCGACCATTGAACCCACGTCTCCCACATTTCGGCTATAAGGGCGCTTTAGCTAACTCTACTAGAAAAACGCAAAAGTCGTTGTTGATCATTGAGCGAGTCATGTGTTGAATACGCGGGAACATCTGCATTTAAGTTTGATTATAATATTCGTATAAATAATAGGGTATTTAAGTTTAGGTCATAGTTTAGGCCATAATGCTCCACTGTAGGCTATGATAGGCTAGGGAGGCCTAAGGTAGGGGGCAGAAAAGTAATGTTACCGGGGACTAAACACATGGCTCACTCACTCGTCTAACAACGACTTTGGCGTTTCCCTAGTTATAAGTAATGTTATACAGTACGTAAGTACAATTTTCAATACTCTAACTACATCTCAATAAAATAAATTGTAACAATGGCATGGCGAATGATACTCAAAGATAAAAAAGAAGTGGTTATGAACAGTAAAGAAATATATCAAAAATACTAATACTAAGAGAAAAATAATAATAATATGTGTCAAATATCGTCAGTATGGCTAAAAAGCTAAACCCATTAAAAATATATAAAATTCATAATAAAATTTTTATTATTTAATTAACTACCAAGGACATATGACGTACACAGCCATAATTTTCCTCTTTTCCACAACAGTCACAAACCTAGCTGTCTTTAACCATTTAATGGCGAAACATACAAACAATTGTGATTTCCAATGGAAGGAATGTCACAGATACTACGCCGTGAACTAGCCCTAGGATTGAAATAACATTCCCCTTAAATCAATTTGGTGGCCCTATTCTGAATTCGTTCTAGCTTGATCATATTTTGCACCACTTAGAGAATTCTTGGAATATTTGGTTTAGGTACATATATGATTATGCATCGAAGACGCTTCTTACAGTTTCCATTCCCTGAGATGTTACCCTTTTTCAATTACAATATACTAGTTCAGTTGGATCGTTGAGTATAGATTGTTTGATATGGTCTCTAGATTCGAAGATTCTTACTTGTAGGAGGTTCACATAGATTTGATCCTATGTGTTGTAGGAACGCAGAAATAGCTTTATGGTAAGGTATGCTAGCTCCAACGAAAGAATGCAGATTCTTTATAGTGATGGGGGTAGTATGAATGCGCGGTAAAAAAAATGTCGCCTTTGTGTATGAAAGAGAAATATATTTTACCAACACAAGCAAAATTTATCTGAGCTAGATCACAGAGTTCCTCCGTCTGCTAGATCCACGCTGAGCTAGCGTGAATAGACTTGATGAAGTTGTTATGTTTGGAGAACAATTTCGAAACCATCTGCATTCTTTCGTTGGGACCACTATATTGCTGTGGCCTTCGGCTGAATGTACGTTCTTTCTTGTGTTCACGGTTCAGTCTGCAGTGGAGGATTTCCCGTACGAACCAGCGTACGTTGACTCAAAATTTTACAATCATTTCCACTAACATATCAAAGAAAATATAACCCTCATCCTACAAAATGTCAAATGTTTTTTATCTTTGAATGGTTTTGAGTTGGAACGGACATTATTTTATCCGATACTCAAGATACACAATACCCACATCACATTATATAAAAGATGTTACCTATTATTGTATTTAACAATTAAAACAGCTTGTTTATATATACAAGCCAGTTATTTTAAATTTAACTTTTTCGTATATCTCAACTAACTCAGTCCAGAACGGATTCCAGTGATGTTTAATTGAATGACGTTATCAGACGATAAAGATCCCTTTGCCTCTGATGATAAGTGGAACTGGATGAGTATCACCAGGTAAGTAGTGACCCCTCCGACAATCTGAAACAGGTAATAGTGACACATTTGTTAATAATGTTAGGTCTTATGTAAGGAAAAAATGGTGAAAAACGCAGAGCTTATTCAGTTATAGAAATGGCAAAACATTGGGTCAGGTACTTAAATCGTTGTTTATCAAAACTTACAACTACATTGAACGATGATCTGTGAGCTGCTGGGCGACCGTTATTGAAAACTAAGACACGAGTCAAGAAAATTTAAACTTTATTCAGTCAATTGAATTTATTAAAAGCGGTTTTAGTCAATAATGTGTTTGATCGACATTAAACCTTCGTGGTTCAACATGTACTTTTACGTAACCATGATAACAATTCCATTTAGGTTTGGATTTCGAATAAAAACCACTGCATGTAAAGAAATGCTAGCTATATACACAAAAAAAAAACTCGAGTCTCACCGCTTGTAGCAAAGTTGAGTCCAGTTGAAAGAAGCCGCAAGCTGAGAACCGCACCTTGTTGTGCAGCAGTTGAAGCGAGAGCAGCTGCAGCTGAAACAATACAACCCACGTCAGATCAGTTGAAACAAGCTGAGAACCGCACCTTGTTGTGCAGCAGTTGAAGCGAGAGCAGCTGCAGCTGAAACAATACAACCACGTCAATCAGTTGAAACCTTGTTGTGCAGCAGTTGAAGCGAGAGCAGCTGCAGCTGAAATAATAAAACCTACGTCAAGGATGCCTCATTTGTGATGTCAATGTAATTATTATTTCCATTGAGAAAATAAATGTGTTCTTTTTAACATTTCACGCAAAAACACATATGTCACATTGAAATCTTGAGAATATTATGTCAAGCTATTATTACGCAAGTATTTGATGACAACATGCAAGCAACTTTCTCGATTTGGTTAGTCGGGAAACACTCCCGTAGGTGGAATTGTTTTTATTTACTACTAGGAAAACGCTTAAGTCCCGCCGCGTTGTTGGATGAGCGTAATTGGTGCATTGAGCTGCCATGTGTTACGCGGATTTTCTGTTGTTCTGTGAAAAAATTATTACTTAGTCGAAGATTTTTTTTAATTAAATTAAATTAAATAAAAAATTAACTTAATTTTTTTAATAAATCGTAATTTTTTTTTTAAATCATAAAATTGCAATTTTCATAAGAAATAATTATTCGATTGCGCTCAAATTTAACACGAGTATATTAATTCATAAAATTAAGGTTCTGTGAAAAAATCATTACAAAAGGATAAAGCATGTAGGTGTTACAAGTCAAAGAATTGTTTTAAAAAAGAAAAAACCCGTAAAATTTCGATTTTTATGAGAAATAATTTTTCGATTACGCTCAAATTTCACACGAATATCTTAATTCATAAAATTAAGGTTCTATTAAAAAAAATTTACAATCGGATAAAGCGTGTAGGTGTATAAGTCGAAGAAATATTTAAAAAATCGAAAAAAATCGTAAAATTGCGTTTTTTATAAGAAAAAATTTTCCGATTGCGCTCAAAAACGTGGCAGTTCTAAGTTCAGAGATTTCGAAGGCCTCCATAAAATTTCATCGCAATCGGAGTATCGGTTTAGCCGGAATCGTGCTGACAAACACACAAAAATACAGAAAAAAAAAAGAAAGAAGGAAGGAAAGAAAAAAAAAAAACATTCCGGATTTTTTTCTCCAGTGTAGTGAAATGGAATCTTCGCTTCGCTCGCTACGCTCGCTACGCTCATCCAACAATTTAGAAATTAAAAAAGTCCGCCTCAACAGGGAATCGAACCACGGATCTGAATTGTAGTAAATAAATGCAAGCAAGTGTTCAATTTTGCATTGGTTTGAGAGACTGAGTGCAAACAAACAGTATATTATCGATTCCTGCTATTACTGTGCCTTACATACCTGGCGAGATATTCGAGGGTCGTCGACTTTAATCAACAGATCTGAGACGATATTTCCCAGTCGATCCGCCTGAAATGACAGTGATTGGTTCAGATAACATCAATTAGAAAATGTATTTCAAATTGAGTGTTTTGGTACTTATTCAATTTCATCAAACAGCTGTTGTCCTACCTAGAGTGGCTCCAAGACACCAGCAGACAGAAAAAGTTGAAGTTAAGTTGGCCTATTGTTATACTTGTTCCCAAGTTCTCATCACGTGTCCCCTTCCCTCGTCTTAATGGAAGCCCTAACGCTAGCCATAGCCATCCAAATGGTGTCTTTAAGAAACCCAATGTCATAAACTAAAACTTCCCATTGAAAACTCTGTGGTAGAGGTTCCAGGATCTTGATTCATGATTCGGGCACATTTCGGCTATGAACTGAACGGAATACATGAAATGTTTACCACTCAGCAAAAACATGTTTGCATATTATTACCAACCTAATGGCAAGAAGAGTTGAAGGTCGAGATCATGCTACTGAAGCAAAATGATAACCCTGTGCCAGGGGCGGCTCGTGTATAGGTGCACAGGTGCACGTGCACCCCCAAATATTTGCGCGAACTAAATTCCAAATTTAAGGTTCGAAGCCAATCTCGTTATATTCCCAATAAATCGTTGGATTGTTTGTATGGATATTTTGGCTGGCCCAGAGCAAAGCATATTTGGCAAAAGTCATTCTGCAGTAAGCGCTGCCGCTGGGGGATGACACTCTGAGTGTGCTCACATTTTTACGTGGATTTAACACGGAAAGGTCGGCAGAACAAACCTCAGGTTGTCTTTTGTTATACAACGTCTGGTATAGCTGGGTTTTGTGCACGTGCACAAGGGTCAAAACCTTTACTTCCATTCAAACGCCTTGGTATTGTGCTCGCGCCATTCATTCACCCCCACTCTCCGGTCACTGTCAGTAGCCAGTGAAAGTTGTTCGCGACAGGGTTGGTGAAGTGAGATCAACAGCAGTTTTCAAGTGAGCGAAAAGTGTTAAAATTATTATCGTGCCGTGAAGTGAAAATTACTATAATATGACTTCGTTAATTAGCGATCTAAAAATAAACAGTTTTTTAAAACGATACGATGTGATGTTTGAGGCGCGTGTCGGAGGAGATGGAGAGACATTATTCGGGTATGTAATATTTTAAATTTTAATCAAGCATAAAATAATAATTTTTTGGATGGTTTTCTATAATTAACAATTACATAATATAGGGGAGTTTTTTCCGACCAATAAATTCGAAAAATATACTCTAAAGTCGTTTTCCGGGTACTTCAGACCATAAATGTCTGAAAAATTTTTCGCCTCCCGCGGCTGGGGCTGCGCTCCAGACCCATTTGTTTTCCCGCAGAATGACTTCGAAATTATGTGCACCCCCACAATAAAAACTCACGAGCCGCCCTTGCCTGTGATATATAATAATAAAGAACCTTTATTGGTATCTGCAGCCAGAGCTGTTGCCTTGAGACACATAATAACAATCAATTGATAAAAATAATACATTGAAATTAAAAATTAACATATAACAAACATCTTAAATATAACCTACTTACTATATAAGTGGTTTCTAAAAATACGAATGGACCATCGCAGAACACATATAACAATCTCATCCCTCAAACTACTTGTAATACAAATTTTTTTTCCTAAAAGTTTAAAAAAATACTGGAATTGTCCCCCTTGCTCCTATCATTAGCCCTGTTACACTTATTGTGTTTAAATCCTAATGGTCTTTGTAATAGTTCACAGTCGGTTCATAGATGCCTCTTTTCTCGAGATCTACTTCCTCTGCTTGTCCCTTGTGGTCTTACACACACATATATATAGCTTACATTGTTAATTAGCTAAAGTTATGTAAATGAGATTATCAATTTGATCTAAAGGATAACGAAGTAGAGAATTGGGAGACGGTCAGCATATTATGTTAACAGAACGAATAAATGGTAACGATGAGGAAATAATTTAATGAGGTTTGATTTGTAGTTAAACCTTCCTCGAACGACACAGATTTGCAGTAATTAACAAGAAGATGCAACTTAACGAAGAACATGAAGGTCCAAGCAGAAAAGTAATATATCTGCGACAAGTTGATCTTAAAGTCAGATGAAGTTACGCACAGATAATACAAAAGATGGGTAAAGTTAGTGAAGAATTTCGTCACCAATAACAGGTTCTGCACGCTGAACATCTTGCTGACGTCATCACTCAGAAGGAAGAGAGAGCTTTGGATGACGGACATGCGGCTAAGCTCCGCCTCGTAGCGAGATTCTGACTGGCTGTCGAGGCTTGAAGGGATCTCTATCAGACTCGACTCTCCTGATTGGTGAGATTCACAAGGCTCTTCACAGTAGTGCCAACATTCTGCTTTGTAGAATTTATCCTTCTTTCATACAAAGTTATTCTGCAAGAATCGGACTGTGATCTTATAGTATACCAAAATTCTTATTCGATTTATTTACATTGTATTCAAGAATGTTTTATTTACTTGTTAAATAAATTCTGGAGCATTATTAATAGATAGATAGATATTTTTATTCACTTAGACTAGTACAGTGTACAAGTTTAACTCTTTGCAGAGAAAGTGAATAGTCTATAATTAATAATTAATAATAAAAGTGATAGTAAATATAATGATACACAGTGTTAGAAGAAAGAATATTTGAATATAAAGCATAAATGATAATTGATATGGATATTGATATTGATATGTATGATGATTGATAATATTGATATATATATATATATGATGATTCATTAATTGATTAATAATGATAAACACAGTGTTTATGTTAAAGTAGAGTAGATGCAAAAACAATAGCATGCGCTACTATAGATTAAGAACTCATATATAATAAGAAAGTTGGATATAAAGCAATTTTTGATGTGATATTGTGATAATAATTGCTGATGGCACAGAAAACAGCAATGATGTACAGGAGAATGTGTCTAGTATATATATGATGATTGATTGATTGATTAGTGTTTATGGTAAAGTAGAGTAGATGCAAAATATGCCCTACTAGATTAAGAATTCATATAGAATAAGAAAATTGGATATAAAGCAATAATTGATATGATATTGTGATAAGAATTGCTAATGGCACAGAAAACAGCAATGATGCTACAGTAGAATGTGTCTATAATATATACTTGTATATATATATATTATATATATATATATATTAATGAACTAGGTTTTTCGGTTATAATGCCACGTTTATTCACATTAGGCCAACGTTTCGATGAAATTTCACTCATCTTCTTCAGGGCCAATACAAATTAATATATAAAAAACGAAAACTACATTACATTGATAAATTCAGAACAAAACTGGGAAAACTAATTTAAAAAAACTGAATTTATCAATGTAATGTATTTTTTCGTTTTTTATATATTAATTTGTATTGGCCCTGAAGAAGATGAGTGAAATTTCATCGAAACGTGGCCTAATGTGAATAAACGTGGCATTATAACCGAAAAACCTAGTTCATTAATTCATATCGGCCACGAAAATATCCAAAAACATATATATATATATATATATATATAATATATATATATATATATATTATATATATATATTAATGAACTAGGTTTTTCGGTTATAATGCCACGTTTATTCACATTAGGCCAACGTTTTCGATGAAATTTCACTCATCTTCTTCAGGGCAATACAAATTAATATATAAAAAACGAAAAACTACATTACATTGATAAATTCAGAACAAAACTGGGAAAACAAAAAACGTTGGCCTAATGTGAATAAACGTGGCATTATAACCGAAAAACCTAGTTCATTAATTCATATATATATATATATATATATAGACATATAAAGTAAAGTAGATGCAAAATAATAGAATGCCCTACTAGATAAAGAATTCATATAGAATAAAGAAAAGTTGGATATAAAGCAATATTGATGTGATATTGTGATGAGAATTGCTGATGGCACAGAAAACAGCAATTGGAGGATGTACAGCAGAATGTGTCTTATATACCTGCACAATCCAAGGAAGCGTGTAAGCACACATTATATTATATATAGAAGTTTGTTACATCATTTCGGCTAAGGGAAAATTTGAAAATTTAAAATTACAGTTCTTGTTTGTGGTTATACTCTAGATAATTTGTAAATATTATAATGAAAAAATGAATTAACTGCAAATAAGTTTATTTACATGGAGAGATAGTCATTGATGGAGTAAAAGCGTTTGCTGTAAGATATGATTTCAACTTATGTTTAAAGGAAGACAGGGTGGGAGAGGTTTTGATGTGGTCAGGGAGCTTATGTAGAGGGTGGAAGATAGATATTCAGGACCTTGTGCAAAGAGGCGCAGGTTGTGGGAGGGCCTGTGTGAAGGTTGGCTTTAGTGTCATGGGAGTGCACAGAAGCATTTAGATAGAAGAGGTTACGGTTGTGTGAACGAATAATGCGGCTGATTGGATAAGGGTACATGCTAGAGTAAGAATACCAAGTTCCTTGAAAGTTCTCTACATGAGTGTCTTCTGGAGACACCAGCTATGATACGAACCGCTCTCTTTGGAGAATGAATATTCTGTTTCGCATGGGGGGAAGCTCCCCAAAATAGCAGGCCATATGATAAGTGAGAGTGAATGTGTGCAAAGTAAACTAGCAATAGGATGTGGGGTGAACTATTGTTTGAGCTTTCTGATTGAGTAGCAGCCAGATAATATTTTGCTGGCAACGTGGTTTACATGGATGGACCAGTCTAGATTATCAGTTAGTGCAAGGCCTAGGACTTTGACTGTGTGAGCGCGGGGGATAGTATCAGAGTCAAGACGAACAAGGGGACTGGCAGTAGGGATCTTATAAGGGGTGTGAAGTATAGATAACAGTTTTAGAGCTGAGGATGGTGAGTTGTTTGCCGAGGCAGTATGATGACATTAACGTAACTTGATGTTTATTAAGGGGGGAAGGTCCTGAATGGGTTGGAGTTTGGGTAGTGTCAGCAGTTGGCTGGAGTCATCAGCATATTGGGTGAGAGTGCCCTCTTTTAAGTAGGCGGACTGGTCGTTGACATAAAGGATATAGGCTAATGGTCCCAAAATTGATCCCTGGGGAACCCGCAGACTATTGGCAGAGGTTTAGAGCGGGTTGTGGTGACGGATTGACTATTAGATGTTGGAGTTCCACTACTTGGGTACGGCCAGACAAAAAGAGGAATCCAATCAAGAGCTACCCCACGGATACCGTAAGAATGTAGTTTGTCGAGAAGAATTTTGTGATCAATGGTGTCGAAAGCCTTGGTCATGTCGTAGAACAATCCTACAGCTTGGTCGCCTTTGTCGAGAGCAGAATAGAGGGGGGACAGAAAACTGTAGATTGCACTGGTGGTGGATTTGTTTTTCAAGAAACCGTGTTGACTAGGGGAGATAATGTTGTGGTGATTTAGAAATGATATTAGACGATCGTGCATGATATATTCAAATATTTTGGAAAAAGATGAAAGAAGGGAGATGGGACGATAGTTTGTCATTTCAGATTTTTTACCTTTGTGTTTATAAATAGGTATAATTTTTGCTGCCTTTAGCTTGGAGGGGAAAATGCCTTCAGAGAAGGATCGGTTAATAATGTAGGCTAGTGGGTCAGAGAGAAAGTCCGTACACTTGGATAGAAGAGAGCCTGGCACTTCATCTAGTCCATATGAGTGTTTGGAACCAAATTTCCTAATTACCATAGCTACTTCAAGAGGAGTGGTAGGATAGAGAAAGATGGTATGGCCTAACGGAGGTGGCAAGGGTTTACGAGGGAGGGGAGTATTGATTGGCACATTGGTTTTACCAATATTACATGAGTTGATGAAGAATTCATTAAAAAGTTCACATTGAGAGATGCATCTGATATAACTTCACCATTAATGGTTAGCGTGAGGTCGCATTTGGGTTTAGAGGCAGTGGTCTGTGATTGATCATGGACCAAATTGCTTTTGAGGTGTTTCCTAGATTCAGAGATTTTGGAGTCATTAAGTGAAGTTTAGCTTGACGTATATTTTAGCATGGGACTTTTTAAGGCACGATATTGTTCTTTATGTATTGGATTGTTCGAAGACTTTAGTTTAGAATGGAGGGATTCAGGTCTGGGCTTCACATCGCAGATCGTGCGAGATCCAGGGGTTGACTTTAGGTTTAGTAAGAGGACAACTTTTTAGCGGAAATGATTGTTAAAATGACATAGGAATGTGGAATGGAATCTTGAGAGGAGTTCGTCCACATTTCCAGGAAGGGACAGCGACTGCCAGAAAATTAGAATAGAAAATTAAATTGTAGTTGTGGTTGTAGTTGATTGTAGTTCAGTTGGCTAAGGCGTCCACCCGGATTCTCCCACTTTCCGGATGGACGCCTTAGCCAACTAGACCACCGAGAATAGTACCGTCTCGGTACTATTCTCAACTAGACCCACCATGAATAGTCCACCCGTCCACCCGGAAAGAGGGACGACACGGGTTCGAACCCCGATCGAAAAGGATTTTGCAATTTCTGAATTGTAATAAATATTAACAATTCCACCCACGGGAGTGTTCCCGACCATCCAAATCGATGAAAAAAAGAAAACTGTTGTTGAAAAATAAGTTATCTTTTTCTGAAACATGTCAGTTTTCTTTAAGAGCCTGCAATAGTAGTGATTTTTTCTGGAACTCTTCCTGGAGCCAGTTTTTATCAGATTGTTATCGGACTTTGTACATAGTTTGAGGTCATGTATATACCGTCTTCTATAGTGGCACAGTATTTTTTAATCACAAAAAAAGTAAATAAATGGAATGTATTTTTAGGATTTTGGATTTTGGTTAAATCATCAAAATTAATTAATTTCGGAATTTATTTGTGCGTAATGCTTAACAATGTTTAGCAATCTTTAACTATAGAAAAGTGACCATATCCTTTCTTGACAATTATGCGAAATCACATATCGATCGGATGACAACTGGAAGCAGGAATAATTCCCAAAATAGTTTCAAATAGGTATAGTTGACTCATAATTAATCAATTATATCCAAGCAAAATTAATAAGATAACTATTTCTATCTATTATCCATCATCCAGATAATGTATTCACCGTTTACCTTTCATCTTATCAAGATAAATGTTTGGAAAATTATCCTGTCTTTATCTCGATAAAAAAAAATTATCTAGTCACAACACTGCTTATAAAATATATAACTCAAGTGTATTATTAATTTTATGATATTTATATAATTATTTTAATGTACATTTTTGTTAATTCATAGTGAAGTGAACAACAAAAACTACTATGTTTGAGATAGTTTTTGTTTTAAATAGCTGTTAAGAGGACCGGCATGCTTATTTGACGTGGTTTCAATAGTTTCAACCAATTTAGTCACATCTATTAGTGATTTTATAGTATAATTAGGAAGTCTCAGCAGTTTTAGATATTAGCGCTGGTGCACAGAATCAGTAGATACACACCTTATAACTCCATCGCGGTAGTTTATAACACTCTAAAATAAAAACTGTATACTCCACGAAGTACAAAGTCTTACGTTTACTCTTTCCCGCGCTTTTATCATGAAAAGACGTGTGACGTCATAACCCTTAAGACATTGATGGTAATGAATGAAATTGACCACGGTCTTCTAAATCACGAAGCAAAATTCACCGCTCGGCCAGTTACCAGCTCGTGTTAAAACAAATTTCCATTGTTGACATTTTCTTTACAAATGTCTTCGTAAAACCATTAATCGTTTAAAATGTAAGTTATACACTAATGTGCAAATGTTATAATATCTTTTGTTAAAAATTATTGTAAATTTTGAATTTTCTTAACATACTTCAAAAAATTTTATTCCGAAGGCTTCTAAGTAAGATTATCATCAAAATGCTTTTGTTTAATGACCACACTGTGATTGTTGTGGTATGACGTATTGCCCTGTTTTGCTGCCTTTTATTACGTAAAACTTTAAAGCTCACTTTAGTGACTAAAAATTTTTTGAAAAACAAAAATTTTAATTTATGAAAACCAAAAAAGGCCCCTGAATCGGAAAAAATAATAAAAAATATTGTGAGTCTTCCCTATTGTGAAAAAATTATTTATGAAAGGTTTTCATACTTTTTCTTTTTTTTTTACTAATAAACAAAAATTTTTTAAAATTTTTTTTGAATTTCAATTTTAAAAAATGAAAAAAACCCCAAAATCTACGCATTTTCTGATTGATCTTTTGTAAATATGGAAATTGAATGTGGGCGTACGAGCCTTCATTATAAAGTAGCCAAGTTGTTTAATGAGTTTTAGGGGAGCAGGAAAAGGAACCGCCGAACATAAAAATCATCGCCATCTTCCTCTTAAAACGTAATATACTGGGGAAAACCCCAAAGTCGTTTTTAAAAACGAGTGAGTGAGTGACCAAGTGTTGAGTCCCCGGAAAACATCCCCTTTTCCCCCTATACCTAGGTCTACCCAGATAGGAATGATCCCGGGTATCAAAAAGGGGCTCACTCACTCGTTAAAGACTTAGGCTTTTCCCTGTTATATAAATTGAACTTTTTGAATCGAATCGTATTCAAAACTTTTTGCGTAAAAATTAAAAAAATTTCCAAGATAAAACAAATCACCTAAGTTTTTTTCCCATTTAAAAACCCCCCAAAAAATAAATGGGGTGCAAAATAAAAAAAAGCGAGTAAGGGGTTCAAACCCCCAACCCCCCCGTGCGGTAGACTTAATGTTACCAATAGGAAAATGAAGCCACGTAGATATATTTGTCCCCCTAGCTCTACTAAAAAAATGCTATCGTTTTTTTTAAAAATAAAATTTTTTTTATTGTGGGTTTAAATCGCAATGGATCTGCTGTTTTTTGTTAGCAGTTCTCAGAACTCGCCCTGGATGTCTTTTTTAAAATTTTCGCCAATCTGTCAGCGGTTCGGTGATTTTCGAGTACAGACAGACGACAGACAGCAGCTCGTTATAGCGGGCTCCGAAACTGGGTTGGCGATGCGCACGGCAAGACTCTTCGACACCGAGAGACCTAGTTTCCTTCGTCTGGGGAAGGGAAAAATTTACGCATTTTTTAATTTGTTTTTTTTTTTTTTTTGACGAGTTTTTTGGTTCTGTTGTTTTTTTTTTATTAAAGAAAATATTCTTTTTGGAAAACTATGGGGTTTTGGAAAAAACATTTAAAATTTTTAACCATTATGAAACTAATTTTAATTTTTGGGGAAACTAGACATAAATTATACCTCCAATAAAAATCGCGGGGAAAAAAAAGCTATTTCCTAATAACAAAATTTAATTCTAAACACTTTTTTACCTGAAATTTTGAAGCAACAAATAATATATTTTGGGGTTTATACATTTCCGTCGGAAGTTTCTTCAAGGGCTTTTTGGGGAGAAGTCAAAGAATTTTTCCTAGCTCTCATAAAAATAAAAAAATTTAATTTACATTTTTATTATCAAAAAAAAAAAAAACAAACACAAAAGAAACAATACATAGGAATGTACAACATTCTTTCTAGCCAACATTTTTTATAATAATAAAATAAAAAATTTTCTTACAAAAGTTATAATAACTCTACATTATTTGGGATAGTTGTTAATAAATGATAAAAAATTAATAAAAAAATTTTAATCAAAAAAAATGTAATTAAAATTCAATATAAAAAAAATTAATATTATTTCCAATTTTTTACCTTAACAAAAACGCGGTTAGCTATCATTAAAAAGACCCGGGTTTACCCTCAGAAGGATTTATAAAACACTTTTTACTTACCTGTAGACAAGCAAGTTGCAAGAAGAGATGAGTAAGCATCTTTAGTAAGAAAAATTTCTGCCCAATTAGAGTAATACACTAAATCTATGATCTTATCTCTTTTTGTAGGATGTAGCCATTTAAATAAAAGTGTGAAGCTCACAAAGTCTTGGGCCACCAATAGCAGGGTTTTTGCACGCTGAACATCTTGCTGCGTCATCACTCAGAAGAAAGGAGCTTTGGGGACGGAAAAGGGTAACTCCCCTGAACGAGATTCTGATTGGCGTCGGGCTTGAAGGGATCTCTATCGACTCGACTCTCTGATTGTGGAGATTTCTGGTTCTTCCAGAATGCCAAATTTTTGGGGTGAACGTTCATTAATTTAAATCACAACTTTTTTGTTCTTATTAGAACGATATCCTCGAAATCTAATTTTTATTCTTATAACAAAGGTATTTTTTTCTGTTTATTAAAAAAAGATTGATCAATAAAATTGAGTTGTTTTAAAAAGACCAAAATAATTTTTTGTAGAACGTTGAACTGGATTTCAAAAATATACTCAGATAATTCACTAAAATTAAACAAAAATAAGGATGATTTAATAGGGTTTCATTGTCAAAATAAGTATGCTTTTTTTAAAAAATCAACCATAAAACATTAATTACACAAAAGAAGAAAAAATATTAATGAAGGTAGGGGAACGTTTGCCCTATGCAAATCGGGCAAATTTCAATTGCTTTCCCCAAATTGAAAAAATTAGAAAAAAAACCTTTAAAGTTTTTTACAATTCATCATACATTTTTTACTTGACAAACCAATCGATCCCAAATTTCCAATCCAATCATATAAATTTATAAAACTTATTGTTTTATTAATTTCAAAAAATTGATTTGGTTCAAAAAAAACAGAAATAATTAAAGGGAGGCGGGGAAAAAAGCGTTTTACAGAGAGTGGATGGAGAATATAAATTTGTTTTGGGTTTTTCTTTTTTACCAATGCATACGGGGGCCAGCCCAAAATTTTAAGATGTAGATCAAAGGCCATGGTGAGTAGAAGTCGCCCCTCTTGAGTTCTGAAGACTTTCTTTTCACCGTGGCTTTTTTCTTTGTATACCAATGATTGGTGGGAACTTTACCCCTTCAAACTAAAAAAAATTTTGGTTTGTCTTTGTTTGACCGGGTTTTAAAAAAATAAAAAATGCGTAATTATTTTAGTACTTAACAGCTGTCGTGTTGTACACATTTTTTTTGGAACTTTTGAACTGTTTATAGATATTCAATAATTTTCCCCATAATTTATTGCACATTCTCTTAGGCTGACAAGCCCCCAAAAGTTAACAACGCAAGCACAACGATGATTTTTAAAAATTTAATAAAACTTCCCAAAAAAATTTTTAGATTTTTTTAAACCTATATTTTTTCTTTTTTTGCTCAAATTTTTAACATGTAAAGACTTCCCCAAAGTGTGTATTTAATAAAAGCAATGATTAAAACTAAAAAGGGACTCTGCGTTAATTCCGTAAAACTAAAGGGGAAAAAAAAAAATATGTTAATTTATCGGACAACTCTTAGGTGAAAAAATAATTTTTGATTGGGTTTAAACAAAAATCAAATTGGGGAACGAATAGAAAGAAAAAAAGAAGAAGAAGAAAAAAAAAAAGAAAAGAAGAAGAAAAAAGAAGAAGAAGAAGAAAAGAAGAAGAAGAAGAAGAAGAAAAAAGAGAAAAAAAGAAGAAGAAAAGAGAAGAAGAAGAAGAAGAAGGAGAAAGAGGGAAAAAAAACATGCGGCTGGGAAGCCGATAAAAAAATAAAACCTGTTTAACCAAAAACAAAAAAGTCACCCTTATAAATCATATATTTTAGAATCTTTTCTATAGTCCTATCATAGAAACGAACACCACTTAAAAACAATTAACCAAGGTCACTTACAAAAAAACAAATTGCGAATTTTTGAGTAACATTCCCCACTCTTCCTCAAACAGAGGCTAACTGACGTCCGTGCGCTCTTCTCTCTTCGGGCTGGCAGGCAGGTTTAATGTTGACAGGGAGGGGGTGGCTGCACGCTTCTGTTGACGTCTGGTCGAATTATCGGGATCCACATGGGGTGGAAATCAAACGACGGCTGGCTGACAGGGGGGGGTGTGGCCCGCATGCCATCACAGCAGCCACCTTTATTTTCCTCTTGAAGACGTCTTCTTCTGATAGAAGGGCCGATGTGTTGTTCCACATGATCATGTGTGAAGTTTCCTCCAGTGGTTAGCGATAAGGGAATTCTGTGCATTGGAGGTTACGTTGGCGTTGGTGCTCTATCAAACGAACGTTGAGGGGGCGTTGGTTTCACCAATGTAAGTCCTGTCACAATCGCACGGGATTTCGTAAACAACGTTACGGGCTTGCTGGTCGGTATTATAGGGTTTGGTCTTACACAATTGTTTACGAAGAGTGTTGGAGGATTTAAACACTGTCCGAACGTTGAACCTATTAGCTATGCGCCGGAATTTCTCCGAGAATCCGGGAATGTAATTAACAGCTATGGTTTTATAGGGCTTAGTAGTGTCATTTCCCGGGGTTTGTTATCTTCGCGAGGGTCTTTAGCTAGAATAGCTTGAACAAGCTCAGGAGGGTAGTCATTGGCTGCAAAGATGAGCGGAGAACCGATTTCTTGGTCTGCAACTCGGTATGGTTAGAAACAATGTGTGTAAGCCCTCTTTGCCAGACACGAGACCACACCCCTTTTCACGTGAAGTGTGTGATTGGAGTCAAACCGGATGTAAGAAGACGAGTTGGTGGGTTTTCTGTACACCGTGGTCTTGAGTTTGACTGTGTTGTCGAAGGAAGGCCACGGATGTGGCAGAAATATAACGAAACGGGTGAGTTTGTGTTGGATAATTTTTAACCGTGTATTGTTCAGTCGAGTGGTTTTTGTTTTTAATATTTTCCGGTTAACAAGTTCTGGTGTATAATATCAAGTGAATAGTTGAAGTCTGAGAGCAACTGTAGCGGGTAAATGAAAGGAGTTGCAACATAGGGTTTTCTCTTGGGGTTGTCAGACAGATGTCTTCGCATCGTTCGTTACGCTCATCCAACTTATATACGAATATTCGTGTATTACACGTATTAAAATTTTTAGCAACAGTTGGTTTAAATCTTATTTAGTGAAGTGAAGCTTTCATTGATTGTATATTTTGTCATTAAATATTTATAAATAATATATATATTTTTTTTTAAACAACACTTTTTTGTGATTTGTTTTGTCGTCAAAGAAAGAATAATTAATTTGGTAAAGTGGTCGCCAAGATCGTGGAGCGCTAGCGGCTTCTTTGAAATCTTCACGAATAGGGTCCCCTATCATGTATATGTCAAAGTTACAACAAGGCAAAAGATTGCTTTGGCTGCCGTCAAGAATTTGTGTTTTTCTACTAAAGACTCTGAAAACATACTTTCAACCGTTCGGTAGGCCGGGTCAGGTGATGCTTTGTTTGTGTGTTGCGTTAATGGACTAATCGATGTTTTTATCCCGTTTGGTGACAGTAGTAGAACCTGTGTCCGTGCGTCCGCTGAGAAGCTCTTTTGAAGAAGTTAAGGAGGCGTGCGATCTTTCGTGAATAGAGCTCTAGAACGTGCTCTTTGATCTTGGAGAGTACTATACGTTGTTGTATCATTCATGAATCATTTGATATGTAAATAAATTTACCCGAGCTCGTTTCTTTAACATATAATCAAATAGAAAACAATGACGCAGGCTCTACTTTACTTGAGTCACGCAATAGTATTTTACCCTTAGTTGCCATAGCAACCGGAAACCAAACAAACAAAAAGGTCAAGAACAACACGGCCTGTTTTTGTGTTCAGTAATAGATGTAAGGTAGTGATAACTCAACGCTTCTTTCAACTATTCTGTTTCATGATATCTGTGATTGTTTTTGGTCACCGGAAATCTTTACTGAATTTTCTTCTGTTTTGTAAGATTCAGCATAATACAATAGCTTGATCATTACTGGTCCCGTACGCACACTGCTAAATAATATCGGATAAAACACACTTAAGATGGGGAATTACCTTGCGAAAATGAGTTGTAAAATATTGACCTGTTGTAAAATGATAAGAACAGTCTTGATTGGTGATAGAAGTCAAGGAAAGATGGAAAAATATGGTGGTGATTACAAAGCCTTTGATAGCTCTAGAAGGCTGCTTTTCTGGCAAGGTAAGCTAGTGAACACAATACAACGGACTTGTATAGCTACATTTTACTTTCAATATAATTTCCAATAACAAAATACATTTAAGTTATATACCTAATATGAAATTTACTGTTGACCTTAATATCGGTTAGTATTTTATAAGACGTAAAACACATTAAAAAAGGCAGTTACGAGACCGAATCCTGCCGAAAGTTTCCCCAACGTTTTCTACAGGCGTTAAATTGAACACTGGGACAGAGAGTTTTAAAACAGCCATGGGACAAAACATTCACTATAACCTTTATAACTTAATGATATATATATATGAAAAAAAACAAGGATCTGGGTAAAATTGCGTCGACGCGCGTTTTTACCCAAGATCCTTGTTTTATCCTATGACGGGCCGCGAAAACCTACAACAATCCATATATATATATATTATATGAATGCCGAACAGCGCGGTTGAAGTGGAAGTCTACGTTCCTTCTCACGCAAAGTATGAAAGTAAGGTTTATAATAAAATGCTATAAACATTCACGTTTTCTCTAAATCTTAAATAAAATTTTTAATATTCTCAGTACTCTACATTTAAAAGTGAATAGGACACATTTGGCAGTTAATAATAGCTATTCGGTCTTCCATTATGCACTCCGACGTGTATGAAACAGTGTAAAGTTGTGCATAATGCATACATGGGATAGAATTCCAGTAATAGATTTTCAAAATTTTGTCTAAATCAACTTTAAAATAATCACGTATTTTGTCAATTTGGAGATTTGGAGATTAATAATACCAAACATTCGTGTAAACGTAAACGATAACGTAGACGCACACGAAGACGCGGACACGGACGCACACGAAGACGCGGACACGGACGCGGACGCGGACCGAAACATAAACATAAACGTAACACGTAAGCGTAAGCGTAAGCTTTAAGCGTAAGCGTTAAGCGTAAGCGTAAGCGTAAACGTAAACGTAAACGTAAGCTCAAACGAAAACATAAACTTTGTTTGTATATTACAATTTTTACCAGAGAGACTATAATATATTATAATAAGTGGAAAGCAGAATAATATAGTTAAGATGATGAAACACTAAGATTTCTTGAAAACCCAGTCAGTTCACATAAAATTAATTATATTTATTTTACGTTTTTCTAACTAAACCACATCAAACTAAAGGGCGAAAATGAGGATGATCTGAACTAGGCCAACTCAAAACCTTCCAGACATAACATCTGATGTCCACCTCACATTCTTGCAGGTTTCTGGCCCGACTCTGGTGAGCGCAACCTCAAGTTCTACATGAAGTACTTCAGCCCCAGGTTGGCCAACCTGCTGGTCAAACATCGGCCCCTGCGTCTGGCTCTGCATCTTTTCCTTAAAACCAATCACTGGTTCATTATTATTTCTATGTCAATACAAGTTTTGTTCTTGTACCGATGGGAATCTATTTACACCAAAATGATCCGCGTGTTGTTACTCAAACTATAACTGGAATTGTTATAGAGGGTTTAAAAAAATTATTTCGTTAATGAATGTGCACTTGAAAACCTGAATTAATGCAAGAATGTGCCTGTTGCTTGAAGATATGCTTAAACTGGAACAAACTAGAAACGACGAGCAAAAACACGAATTTATCAAGACACGTTCGTTTTGTAAAAAAATAATAGGGTTTCTACCACTTTTAATAGCCCTGATTAATTTTGCAGTAAGTTACGAGTTCCTCTGTGTAGCACTGCCACAGCGAAAGATTTATAGGTAGGTCTCTATTACATATCTGGTTCATATACGATACTTATATATTTTCACTTTGTAATATATTTATATAACGTTAAAGAATACTTTCGTGGCTAGACATTATGTTAACTTATTTAAAAATAATTGCTTTTTTACTGTTTAAACCACTACTTAAGTTTAATTACCACTCAACGTTTCGGAACTAGCACTGGTGTTTCTTTATCAAGAGATTAAATTACAAACTGAAAATAGAAACAAGAGCAAAAACAAACACGACAACAAAAAGAAAATAACAAAAGCAGGCCAACAAAAAATAAATAAAAAGAAAGAATTTAGAAACTCATGAACCATCCGACCTTGTTTGCTCGTTGTTCTGGCCCCTAGTATTTTTCTCCATTCGACGACCCGTTGTTGCTTAACCCGAGACCGGATCGCTGTCATTAGTGGTCCGACTACGCGTCTGCATGAGGTAGCCCGTTTCCGCTGACATCGTTGGACTCGCATGGTTCTCGTTCATACTGGAAGAGGCGCCTGTAGAGCTAGTGGTCTGGCTTCGTGTATGCATGGGTTGACTTATTTCTGACGCTAAAAAAACAAACAATTATTTATAAAATATGTTTAAAAAAAATAATTATGATTTACTTGTTTAATAGGGTATATATATATCACTATTTTAAAAATATCATGTGTTGTAAAATGGCACGTTATTTAATCCTGACCACCGACAACACCGAGGCAATATAGAGGCATATATATTGTTTATTTGTTTTGTTGTTTTGACCACACCGGGGTTGAACCCGGGACCTTAGCTGTTTCCGGGCTATGCTCTTACTAACTCAGCTATGCAGCCACCAATTTAAAACGTCTTATTTTTGGTCGTTTTTTACATTGTTAATAACGTGTGTAGAGCGGATTGCACTGCCCTTTTTGAACATATTAAAATTAACGGGGAAAACAAACCATCTCTGAGACCCTAGAGTTGGGATATACGTTTAAAACCTTGGCTTTTTAGTAGGGACTATGCGGTTATCCCCCCCTTTTAGTCACTTTGTTAAAAATCGTCTAAATTAAAAGTACTAACAACATAGTTTAATTTGGGGAAGGGTTGACGGTTTTAGAAAAGCAATTTCAACATAAAGTCCAGCCCGAAGGGTGGGGTGACTAAAATTTCACCTGCTGAGACAACTGCAGCTTATTTTAAGTTGTTGCACCAATCCCCGACGCGTTTTGTCATTCTGGGTCATCAGGGAGATGGGTCCACTAAAAATAGCTAAATACATAAAAACCAAAACTCAAAAAAATAACCAAACTGTGGTAGGCCACGTAGAAGTTAATTCTGCATGGGGTTGTCATCATCAGCAAGGCAATCACACACCAATCATACTGGGGCACACCGTCAGCACAGACATAAGGGGTTTTCCCTCTCAACTTGGTGCGCGGGAGACAAAAAATCCAGACTAACCCTGGATTCGAACCCGGAATTTTAATTTTGCAAGAAAGTAATAATTTAGTCTCGTTTTTTAAAAAAAAGTTTAAGGGGGGAAGTAAAAATTTT